>PVIC010016372.1:0-33992 GCA_004025085.1 Thryonomys swinderianus | reverse complement strand
TAAATAGCTCATTAAAATTCCAAACAAGGAGCCATCAGATATTCTAAAGAGGGCTCCAACCTCCTGGGGTGAGAGGCTAACACTTTAACCCACCTCCCCCAAAAAAGAGTCAAAGTCAAAATTCCTGTCTGATTGTTAATTCCCCACTGTACTCATTGGTTAATTGTAACCTGTCCACTTTTTAAAATCTTATTGGTAGTCCCCTATTTCAGACCCGCCTCACCTCATGGCTTTGCTCCATAAAAGCCCTCTAAAAAGTGAGATAGGGGGGTTACCCACTTTCCGGGCCCCCCTTCTGTCTCTCTTAAGGCAGAAGCTTTCTATCTCAATAAAATTTTCCTACTCAAACCTCCGTCGTTCCTAAAATTCATTCTTCGATTTTTAGAGAACACGAACTCGCGTTTCAGATGGGGAGTTAGGCCTTAACTCTCCTGCGTCAGAGGGATGAGCGGATATTAAACTTTCTGTATACTCTGGACAAATCACATAATGTGGGCCACCTAAAAGGAGTTGTGGTCTTTAGCAAAAGGATGCTGATTACCTTTAGCAACCATGGCCAGAGATAAGCAGAACAAATGCCTCCCTCTCCTAAAAATACCATCAATCCAACCCAACTGGAATTCAAAGGGGGTAAACAGTCTCTTTTTAAGATATAGAGTAAGGTTGAGAAAGGTCAAGGATGGGGGGGGGGAGATGAGTCCACTACTGTGACTGGGAGGGAGACATCACTAAGATGTTCAAATTGTCCTGATTTGCTGTAAGTTTTATCAGTTTAACACTTAAAGTTCTATATACTAGGAAACCCCTCAGGTATGGGCAAGTGAGATGATTGGTTACTCAAGTGTAGTTCAGTTTATTCTTCCAAAATGGATTGGATGTGCTAGAGATGGCCAGGGAGGTTCCTTGCACTGGCCATGGAAGAATCCAGGCTGCAGAAGGAGGCAATATAATGGTAAGAGGGCTCTGTTAGGCTGGGTCTGCACACACAGAAGACTTCTACCTCTAGTATTTTGTGATTCTGAGGCCAACAACAACCAAGAAAGCAAAGGCTACATACAACCAAAAGTCAAGTAATGGCACTGTCACCTTGTATTAATCGACATTACTTACATAATTACAGCATGACCCACCATTCAGGACAGAGTCCTTGGCCACTAGATTAACAACCATGGAGAAGGAGGAGGGGCAAGACTTTTTGGATAAAATAGCTGAAAGGCACCCAAATTTCTTTTTCACATGAGGCTGGAGGTTACTGAGATTTCACAAGAATCTATTAATTGCCTTCCAGAATCATGACTGTGACAAGGGGTTCATACCAGATGCTCCAAAATATAATGAGGCTAATTTGTAAATGTTCCCATAATGCACTAATTCTGAAGGAGCTCACTGTCAGGGGAAAGTTTTTTCTGACCTCAGTTAATGACCTCCTTATACTGTGAAGCATGAAGATTGATAGAGCTTGTAATTTCATCCTTGTTATTTTAACTGCAGATGCTATTCTTGGGCGAGTTGGTGATCACAAGATTTGAAATATTGATAGGAGTCTATAGGACAGTAGTAAAGACATAGTGGTTTTTAACAGACTGTAGAGGAACTTACGGCTTGTTAAAGGAAACTGGCTATAGCTCAAAAATGCATGAGAAACTGACAGAATGGGAAGCATTTAAGATAGAGTCAAGGAAGTAACCACAAAATTTATATTTATGGAGACAGCAATGCCAAATGAGCAACAGGAACCAATGTGGCTGACAGTAGAAGAGAAAATATACACATAGCAGGGAAACAAGAAATATTAGAAAAATAAAACTCACATGTTTTCTGTATGATTTTACCATCCCAAAATTTGCAGTTCAGAATTGTTGAAATTTCTGCTTTGGATGCAGCTCAGCCTGGAAGGGTGACAGACTCCCCAACACCCGACACCCAGCCCCTCGGAAGGTATCTACTGCTGAGCACCAAATGTTTCCCTCCTTCTGCTGTCATACTGGCTCCCAGGACATCTGTATAAGAGAACACCCAGTTGTCAGATTAGTAAATTCAACTGCACAACCCTCTGGCTATGAAAGACAACAGTTTCTGTGAGAAGGCCTCGGGTCCAAGGAAATTCATTTTGCATTGAATTTCTTCTTTGTAGGTGATGTTAGGTGATACTGTTGCTTTCTCTAAGCTGTAACTCTCCTCTGAAATGCAAAGGAATGATGACACCAGCCAAGAAAGAAGATGTTGACAATTACAAGTTAACTTCATTATCATTATACTGCACAGTGCAGTGTTATCTCCATCTCAAAGATGAAGACATCAAACAAAGAAAGGCTAAGGAATTGGATCACCCAACTGAGTGTCAGGAGTTACCATTGTATATAATAGTGAGACCCTGTAAGTTTTATTTCCTTTAAAACCTTCATTCCCAGCCCTTAAGAAGAAGAATTAAAAATAGAACCTTGAGCTCTTTTGCCTCCTCTACACATTTCTATTGATTATCCTGGGAAGGAAAATATTAAAAAAGAAAAGGAGGCAAAACATAAGTATGGAAAAGAAGCAAAGGAGACTGGGGCATAAAAATAAAATAGTTACCTGGACCCAGTGCTATGCTGTGGAAAATCCCATGGGTTGAAATTTTGGGGAAAATACAAAAAAAGCCTCTTCAGTGGTTTATATCAGCACAGAAGTGAAAAACTAGAATTACGCTTGATGAAATTGAGTAGCAAAACACAAAGGGAAGAAAATAATGCACAGAATGAAAATCCAGCACACATGGATTCTAGTTCCCGCTCTGCTCCTCTCCAGGCCTGAGGTCCACGACCAAATCATTGAAGAACCTTCTCCTTCTAGACTAAGTACCAAAGAGTGCACAGTTCCTTCCACCACTAACCTCATCCCCTGTTGGTAGCACAGACATTTAAACCAAATAGCCAAGCAGAGCTAAGCTTCGCAAGTCTCCTTTCAAATCCTGACAAAAGCAGCAGCCCATGCTCTTGTAGCCAGCAGCTACATAGCATGATAATCCTCCTTCCTGGATCTTGATGGGATTTCTTGTTTTTCAAGTTCTCTGAGACAAGTGAGCACTTGTCTGTCCATCATGCCTTTAACTGACCAAGATGACAGGGTGAAAGCCCTTACCCTGCCTGAGAACTCAAGCCCAGGATGCTATGGCATCAAAGGTCTTCTGAAATCCAAAACCTACCAGTCCTACAACAGTATTCAAAGACCCCCTCCCCCCGCCTTTGAACCAGAATTCACAGTAAATAGTGGTTGGCTATTTTTGTCAGGCTGTTTCTTTGAGTTCTGAATGTCTTGGATTCTGTATTAAAGGTTTCCTTTGTTCCTTTGTAAAAGACACTGCCTGACAAGCACAGAGAAAAGTTTAGTGACATGTTTTTATGGAACATATCTCCAAAGCCTTATTATGAAACTGGAATCATTAGGTTTGTGAATATATATATTTTAAATAAATAGAAAAGTAATGATGGGCTCCCAACAATTGTAAAATGAGAGGTTCCAGCATTATTCTAACAGATGGCATTCTGCTTTGTGTTATCATGTTCGAGTTAGCAACAGTCTTCATTATACAGAGATATTCTTCATTGTGCGATCTTCATAATAGAGATTAAGGAAAGGATATAAATGCAGTAATTTAGCAGATCTTATTGTTGGAAAGTGCTCATTTGCCTCTAACTTGCAGCATGACTGTTGCTTAAAAAAAAAATGTTTTCCTGCTGTTTTTTAACAGCAGGGAGAATACAACACATTGTTGTTAAGGTTGTTGATTCTAACTAGCTTTCATTAGGTATAAAAACACATAAAAAATCAATAAATACTCTGTGTTTTTCTAAAGAGCATTCAAGGGTGGGTACTGTTAATGTGTTCATTGTGTCCAAACAGTGTTAGCCCAAGAGAAATAATGAGGAAGAAAAAGGAATTGAAAATGGAAAATACTCTGTATTAGTAATGCTTTCCATTAAATAAAGCATTTCAAGTCAGTAACTTGCTTACTACTCACAGGCTGGCACAATATTCAAAAAATTTCCCTTACATAACTGGCATGATGTTTAATGAGATTTTCTGCACAAATATTACATAGTCCCTAATGTGGCTATTAGCTGTTTATGGCAACTGTCCATCCGGATCTTACTTCTCCATGTTAGCCTTACCCATTCCTGAACCACAAGGATGAGAGCTACTATTTTTTTTTAAATGTTATAGTTCCTTTAGCTCTATCTCATTGTAGTTTATTGACCTTACTGAGCCTAATACAATGCCATGAACCTATTAGATATTCAATAAATATTTCTTGTATGGAACTGAACTCTTTCAAATAATTTTTAAACTTTCTCATAACTGTTTGTAGCAAACCTAAACTCACAGCAGTACTATCTATGGAAACTGGACTCGGACAACGAACACCTTCTGTATTGTTCCAGTCATGTTTAGGATTCCAGATCATTTCTCAAAACTGATGGAAGTAATGAAATCTCTCCCTAGGAAAAAAATTACATGTATGCATATATATATGAACTGCATTCACTTTTAGGTGGGTAAAATTGTAAAGCACTAGAATCCAGTTTAAGAATATTTGTCTTTCCAAAGCAATAAAATGATCATTGCTGATACTTATGAAATTAATTTTAGTTTTATGCATTAGATCTGATCTGACTAATGGTGATATATCTTTATAGTGTTTACCAATATCTTCTCCTTGACTGAATACCAGCCAGGCTTCGACTTTGGCCAAAAATGTCTTAAAGAAAACCTAATGTCACTTCTCACAGCTCAGAACCATATTCTAAGATGACCTTACATATCTGCCTATATACCTGAGAAAACTCATGGCTACTAAATATACATATGTGTGTGTGTATGTGTGTGTGTATGTGTTAACATGTAAAAACAACCCTTGAAATAGGCCTCCCTTATTCCAGTCTCCTTAGGGGTCCATAGAAACATAATCTCAAAAGCCTCCAATTAACAAACCAGTTTCATGTGGACCAACCCCCTTTCTGCTTTTTGTATTTTTTTCACCTCTCAGATTCTGTGGAGTTTGACTCATATCCCTCTCTGTTTGCTCCTTCCGACTTCAAAGTGCTGAGATACCTCTACATAAACTGAAGTTGGGTTCTATTCAGACTGCACATACTTCCCTAGTATAGAACATTTACTAACAAAAATTGGTGCTTATTGTTTTAGATAGTGCCTGGCTCTGTTTATCTGTGACAGTTACAAAGCTCAATTTGTGACACTTTTAACAGCAGGGAGAGTATAACACGTTGTTGTTAAGGTTATTGGTTCTAACTAGCTTTCATTAGGTATAAAAACCCACCAAGAATTAGTACTTTCCACACATGCATACAATAGGACATTTGCAAGTGTCAGCTGGTTACTTATTTCTCAAAACAAGATTTAAATCTCCCAAAGAAAGCAAGCATCTTGAAGCCAAGGGGCCAGGTCTGTGAATCCATCGTCCCTGCTAAAACGCTGGCACTCTATTTGTTATGTTTGTTTGGGGAGAACGTAGCTCTTTGCTGTTTCTGTAAATAGCTTTGCTTCATTTAAGGGTTTGCATTTAGGTCATTAAATGCTTGCAGAGGAGTGCAAAAAGCCCGTCAATAGAAGATTACCCAGAAAAGAAGATAGAGCATATCTCAAATTGTAATGGGAGTCAATGGGAAAAGTGATTTACTTTACAAAAAATGAAATTTACACAAAACTAGTGCATAAATCAAGATCTCCACTCTCTCATGAATAATTTGAGTCATCCAGTATAATTTATAGCCTTTGTCATGAAACCAATTTAAAGCCCTATTCCACTTTAGTATATCTTCTGTTGAAGCAGGCACAAATCTTGATGCAGAAAACCTTTTTGAATTGCAGAATTTTTCCTCTGGAGGAAGGGGCAAAAACTCTGAAAACATTTTGTTTTGCTTTGCTTTTCAGCTCTTTGCAGACACGAATTTTGAGGTTCGCTGGATCATTGTCACAAACAATTCTCTTTAGGTGAAAGTTATACATAGCTAGTAGTTACTCTCCCTGGAAAAGCAAATAGCATATTGAGTGAGGAAAGAGTACAAAATTCCAAGTTCATAGTTAAGGGAAAGTGCTCAAGAGACGGGACTTTATTTACCCCCAAATAGGAGCCTCTTAGCATATGATCCCTTTACCAATAAGCCCCTCATCTTTGGGGTGTTAAACTGATTACTAGTTTGCTCACAGACTGGGTGACGTAAACAACAGAAAATTATGTTTCACAGGTCAAAATATCACTGGGATTGCTTCCTCTGAGGCCTCTCTTCTTGGTGTCATACAGCTGCCCTCTCACCGCCTTTTCACGAGGTGTTCCTTTTTCCCCTCTCTCTGGTCCTCTTTGTCATAACTGCCTCCCTCTTCTTTAAAAGGCAGCAGTCAGACGCGATGAGGGCCCCACCAAAATACCCGCATTTTCATCAGTCACATCTTTAAGGATGTTTTCTTCAAAATAGTTACACCTAGAAAATACGATGCCGAGTAAAATAAGACAACCAAGCTTACATATTATAATCTCTCATTTGAGTAAGATACAGTGAAAATAAAGAGCAAAATATAAAGAAATAGGGAGTTAAATCTTTTACAAAGAGCAAGAAGTAGTCCAACAGACCAAGGGTGAGAGGAGTAGGGAAGAAGGAGAGGTAAAAAAATTTAAAATGTGTCCTATACATGTGCCAAATACTCACAAAGAATGTAACTATTTATGTCATAAAACTGAGCTAAGAATAATAATAACAATAATGAGGAGGAAAAGGATCTGGAGATACAGGGAGATAGGTGGGAAGGGGAATAAAAAGAATCAAGATGTGTTCTTGTATGTTACCTACTTCCAAAGATGAACACAAACTTCATGTGCTGCAAATGTGTACTAATAAAATAAAACTTTTTAAAATGAAGTTATATTCTAAGGTGCTAGGATTGAAACTTTAACATATAAATGAGGAAGAGTGGATACAATTTATGGTGTAGCCCTCTGTAAGGTAGAAGTTAGACAGTTTAGCTTTTTATAATCCTGTCACCACTGACCACCTGTAACTGAACGTGTTTACCCAAAATCAGGCTTCCCCTCCATGACTTTCCCATCCCACGGCTCTCGGGGTCTCAGATGCCATCACGTCTGCTTACTTTTCTGCTGCTGCCAAAGTGACCAGGGAGGGTCAGGGTTCCTGCACAGAATTAAGTGACTTCTTTGTTGTGCTTGACTACAAGTGTGAGTGTGAGTATTCTTCTTGAAATGTATAATAAACTTCCAGCCCCTTTTCTGAATCACAACATCGAAAAATCAATGACAACAGTTCGATTTATATTTGTATAGAACTCTCCAGTCCTTTTAAGAGGATAAATGTAAAAGAAAGTGTAACAGATGCTGGAAAGGAACAGTCTGACAGAAGATAAGAGAACCTAAGACACTGGAGCCAGGAAGAGGTTCAAATGCTGCAGAGACACCATGAGGAAAGTGGACCAAGAAAGACTTCAGGGTGTGCAAGCCATGAAGCCATTGCAATCTTGAAAACAGTTGAAGTGGAGTGGAGTGGAATTTGGGGAGCCAGATACAACTGGTTAAAAAATGTAACATACAGGGCCAGAGATTTAGCTCAGTGGTTCCAGTGCCTACCTTGCGAGTGCAAGGCCCTGAGTTCGATCCCAGTAACCACATACAATGCTGGGTTTAGTGACTCACACCCACCAGCCATCAATACCACATACCAGTGTGGGGCGTGGTGGCTCACGCCTGTAATCCCAGCACTCAGGAGGCAGAGACAGGAGGATTGCTGAGTTCGAAGCTTGCCTACATAGTGAGCTCAGAGCCAGCCTGAACTACAAAGTGAGACCCTGTCTCAGAAAAAAAAAAAAAAAAAAGTAATATACAAAGCACTTAATGAAAACAGTGTTACATAATATTTTCAAGATACAGGAAAATACCTGAGAAAAAAGAGAATAAGAATAAAGAGAGAGGGCTGGAGGGTTAGCTCAGTGGTTCCCGTGCCTGCCTTGCAGGTTCAAGGTCCTAAATTCAATCCCCGGTAACCACATACAACGCTGGGCGTGGAGACTCACGCCCACCAACAATCAATACCATATACCACAGTGCCGGGCATGGTGGCTCACGCCCGTCATCCCAGCACTCGGGAGGCAGAGACAGGAGGATTGCTGAGTTCAAGGCTTGCCTGGGCTACATAGTGAGCTCAGGGCCAGCCTGAACTACAAAGCAAGACCCTGTCTCAAAAAAAAAAAAAGAATAAAGAGAGAGAATACATTGCTTGAAGCATGTCTGATGGAGCATGGAATGGCAAGAGATTGGTTCACAAGGATAGATGGACATTGAGGAGGTACAGTACATTATTTGAAAATATATATAAGAATGAGTATAATGAATGAAGAGAAGTTTAAGAGAAGAAAAGAAGTCCAAGGGACAGTGCCCAGATAAGCAAACATTAGAATACTGCATGGAATACTTAATAAAGAAAAAAATACCCTTCATCCTTCGTTAATAGGACATACGGGAAACAGTGATTGTCAGTAGTGCTGAAAAGAAAGACATCTAGTCTCTCCTGAGGAGAGACACACCAGACCATTTTAGCAGTTCCCTCTCAGTGCCCATTTGAGATGACACACGACATGTTTCAAATGGCAGCTGGGAAAAAGAGGTCTTTTGGGAACCTGGCTAGTCTTCAAAAAATCATTTTGCTGAAAAATCAATTAAGAAAAGAGTTGATTAACCAAATCTATCACTTTATTTACAAAGATTTTCTCTTAACTATTTGCCAGTTTATGGCAATTATTACTGCATCAAATGTAATATAATTTTGAATAAAAAATTGGTGGATTTTCTGTCATTTTGACTTCCACATTGGTATTTTAAGGAAAATTTAATCTGTCAAAAATTAAATAACGTGCTTTAATCTAATTATAAGCATACATAACATTCAGAAAAAAAACATATTTAAGTGCCACTAACCCAAATTTCAGTCTTTTCTATGCAATTTCAAGTTATAGAGATTTAAATACATTTTATTCACTTCTGGTTTTGGCTTGGCCCATCCTCTGATGCATTTATGACTCTTTTGCCAATATATCAAGGAGAATAACCCTCTCATGTTGTTATGATAGCAACTAACAATAAAAAATTCAGTATGTGGCATTTTTAATGTATATGTGCATCCCTTAGGGTATAACTGTCATTTGTAGTCTTTGTGACTGCTGGAAAGGCACGTTGGAGATTTGCCACAGCAGGATCAGGCTACTGTCTGCCCTGATCCTCTGGTGATGGCTGTGACTCCAACACCAGCTTGTGTAATCAATTGCATACAAAGCTAGGATAGTAGCTCACACGATTCCAGAAAAGACCTAAGCTGGAGCAACCCCTGTGACCATTTTTAACAAATGTATGACTAGATTCACCCATCCCAGTTTTGTGTTTTAATTGAATGTAGTTAAAATTTAAAGTCTTAGTCACATGGTCCTGTATAATAATCCTATCTAAGCACCCTTATTCCCCCTTCCTTTTTTTGTATGGCACCACCTTCTCTTTCTCTGCAACTGTCAATGCGTCTGTGCTTTTGGATGCTTTACTTGGTAGCATTGACATTCATTTCCTAAAAGACTGACGTAGAATTAATAAATTCCAAGATAATTTTATTTGCATCAAAAATGTATATCTGGTTAATGAGAAAACAAAAGCCCTGTAGGGAAGGATGGAGCACCTCTTGACCCATCCATTGGGAGCACTCGCCTCACGAGGAGGATGGGTCTTGTCCTAGAGTCAGAAAGCTGGGCTGCACTCACAAAACCAGCCACATAATATGGAGACATGACAGTTCTTCATAATGGGTAGAAAACTGGAATTAGGTTTCCCAAGTTTAACTTCTGGTCAGGAATAAGCTCAGATCACGTTTTACTTAAAAGTTGACAAGTTATTTGTTTACTCTGTTTTGATTCAAAAACCCAGAATAAAATTTGAATATGTGAGTGTGGGTGTTATGTGTCTTTCACATATTTATGTGGATGGTACATTTATATATACTGAATAAATGAAAAAATCTAGATTGCAGCTTAAAACCACACAGTTTACACAAGGAAACTTACACTTTATTTTGGAAGCTCCTCCTTTATGTTGTCGTCAGTGGCGATGATTGCAGAGCAGGGTTCAAAGTCTGGGATAGGCAGGCGGAGGCATGGAGTCACCACGCAGACTCCAGGGAGGTTTTGGCGAACACTTCCACTTTTATTAAGGGGTTACATGCACTGATACAGGAAACAGAGAGAGGATGTGGCTACAAGTTTACATAGACAATGAGCTTACCTCTGACTGGCTGATCTAATATGGTTAGCTCTGATTGGTTGGATAGCATAGCCCAGCTGAAACCTTGTTGTGATGCTATCTTCTAAATTGGTTCTGGGTGTGAAGGGAAGGGCCTGAGGTTGGGGAGCAGGAGGCTGCTACCAACACCTGTGCCTTCTGCAGTTTTGTGACACCTGTGGGAGCAGGCCAATAGCCTTCCCCACCCAGGTGCCGCTCTTGGGGACTTAGAGTCCTACTCTGTTCACCTTGACCCTGGTGGGGGAAGCAAGAATGAGTACCTAATATGGTTAGCTCTTGCACAAGCTGAAGAGTCACAAACAAGGGGGAGCAAGAGTCACCCCCACCAGCTATAGGTAAGTCTTTATGCATGGGAGAGAGGGTGCTCAATCTCCGTCTTCCTTATGGGCTCTCACAGCTGACCCAGCCAGGCTTGAACTTCCCCTTTACCTTCTTGGTTTGCAGAAAGTAAGCTAAATAGTTGAGTTTAAGTACATACTATTTATCTGCTACGGGATTGATTTATTCATACAAAAATATTTATTGAAGGCATGCCGTATGTCATGTACATATTGAAAAAAATAATAAAAATAGTGGAAAATAAAACTGTCAGGGTTTCTACCCTCGAGGAGTTTCTAGTTTAGGAGGGAAGACCTCAGACCATTAGAATGCATGTGAAAAATGATATGCAGGAAAAGAACAGATGTAAAATAGATGCAAAGTTCAAAGCATCTATCAGTTTAAACCTGTGCTTATGATAGGTGACAACTGGAATTGCTGCTGGCAAGAATACAGGTGTTTTATTTTTCTCTTCACTGAAGAATATCCTAGCAAAAAATTAATCATGTCCAGAGTCAGTCTCCTTTAACACACTTGTTTCTGTAGATGCCGGAGCTGTTATGGTATAACTTTGCTATCTCACCAGACACAGTTTACCACTATGGGAAGCAGTAAAGTCTTCCCGTACAAGAAAAATAGAGTCAAAGTAATAGATACCAGTAGAGAGGATGTAGCATGGCAGGGTGGGGGTGGGGATGAGGTATAAAACACTCCTCAGATTTCTCTGCATGCTCAGTCTTCTCTGTCCCCAGTCTATGTTTCAGTAGTACATTTACATCCCTACAGGTACCCAGGAGGGCCAAAAAGTATATTGTAAAGAGTACTGGGCTCTTCTGCGCCACTGACCTACTCCAGTATAAACTTTATAGAAAGAATGTGTTCACAGAGGCATCCAATCCCTGGGACATAGTTAAAACAGGTCCAAGGAGCCACAGTACGTTGGTGACCACTTGTCACACCTTGCCCAAGATTGCTTGGTTTCTCAGGCACAACACATTCAGTGCTACAACTAGAACAGTGCTGAGCTAATCAGAATCATTAGCCGACCTAAAAGTGGAGACATTTTCATGAGGACAGGTACTTTATCTGCCCGAGTCTGGAGTGTCTCCATTGTGGAAGCCCTTTGTGATGAATGCAGTCATTAAATACGTGGAATCTGTGATCAAGGGCTCCATATGCTTCAATCAGCTTCCACCTATAAACCGTGAAACCATAGGTGCGTTACTCTCCTTCTCTGATGAGTAATTTCCTTATATGCAAAAACACATTCTTCGTAGGTTGTAAAGATTAAATACAATAATAGATAAAAAGATTTCCATGCACCACCTGACATAGTATCAGCTTATTTTATGCTAACTATTAATTGTACTATTTCAGTAGGCACTCAAGAAGTATTTTGGGGGTGGACAGTTTCACTTATGTTTGACATTTCTATTAAGCTTCTGACAGTCACCAATAGTTCCCCCCCCTTCTTCTGGAAGTAAGGGGTTAGGAAGTCAAGAATATTACATTCCCCAGCGTGGAACATTATAGACTAAATGTTTGGATTTTCCCAAATTGACATTGAAACCTTCATCTCTGCAGTGATGATATTAGGAATTGAGATATTTGGTAAGTGATTAAATCATGAAGACAAAGCCTTCACAAATGCAATTAGTGTACTTATAAAAGAAACCCCATAGAACACCTTTGTCCCTTTGCCATGAGATAAATCAATGAGAAAAGAGCCAACTGTGAACCTTGCAGGTGATGTGCCCTTCTTAGGCAAACCTGCAAATGCCTTTAACTTGAATTTCCTATCCTCCAGAACTTTAGGAAATAAATTATTGGTGAGTCACCACTCTATATTTCTGTTTGTGTTTGTTTTCTTGCTTGTTTGTCCTACTAGGGATTAAACTTGGGGTCTTACATGTGCCACACATACTGAAGAAATGTTCTAATGCTGAGCTACAGCCCCAGCTTCCCCTTAACCTCCCCCACTTTTTTAAACTTTAGATAAAGTCACCAGCTTGGACAGGCCAGCCTTGAACTTGTGGCTCTTATGCCTCAGTCTCCCAAATGGATAGTATTATAAGTGTAAACCACCATGCTCGGTTTTGCCATTTTTGTTCTAAGAGCCCAAACAGACTAAGACACACACTATTCCTAACCCAGACTACTCCAGCTTTGCTTATGCCTTGGTACATTCTATGGAACTTATCACATTCCTTTGCACTCTCTACATCCCATCAAAGTATGTCTTGGGCAGAAGGACATTAGCATAGAACAGAGTCATATTCTTTCTGTCCTTCTCATCTTTGGCCTACATCTTCAAAAAGAATGAATCTAATTATCACTATTACTCTTAGCACAAGAAATATTTATGTGACTCAGCCAAGACACAAGGAATAGCAGAAAGGAGACTACTGTGTCTCTCAAGCATAGAGGGACTTGTACTGCCAGGGGCCATGTCACAGCTAATCTATCAGAAGAGAAGGGCTGAGGTTTGTCAGGCAGCAGGTTGGCTTTAAACCAATCTGGTATTAATGACTGTGACAAAGGACTCACTGTACAAACAAAGCAGTCAATATCTTTTTCACATAAAGTAAGACAAGGCAGAAACATTTTGGGTTCCAAAGTATAAGATATCTGGACTCTTACAGAAAGACTTATGGAATATAAAGGTAAAGATATAGAAAAGTACAGAAAATACAATACTACCACAGTTTTAAAAGAGTAGAGCTCTTCTCAGAGCATTTTTAAACCACACTCAGTAACTCCACTAGAATTCTATGGCCCCCTTTTTGAAGACTTGTCCCTAGCACATACGTACCCACATCCCATGAGGACCACTAATAATGTTCCTCAGGATTAGACATGCCAGTGTATCTCACCCATCAGGAGTGATGCTGAAACAAAAGCGAACTTCACTCTCATGGTAATGAAGCACTTGACTAGGATTCCAGAGACCTCCATTTCAACCCAAAGAAACAAGTGGTTTTCTGATTCTAAAGTATATTGCAAAGTACAACCATCCTCAGATAGTATATATTAGATAAATAACAATCATGGGAGTCAGTCATCTGCTGTGGATACAAATATATTTTTGAGTCAAACTGGCTATTAAACATTGGTAACAGCAATGAACAGAATGAAAAATTTCACCCCAAGCTGATTATTGAAATGTTGCTCATAATATTTCTCATTCACTTCCCATATAATTAGCCACTTTGCTCTCTTGGATAAGAGGGCCTGGTTTCCTACAGTTTTACTGATGGCTTGAATACTGAACAATGTTGCACAGAGGGATCAAAATAGGATCCAACTTCAAGTCCACCTGTACTTTGAAGTGTTAGTCACATAAAGTCATACCTTAGATAGGTAAAACCTTAGAAAGATAAAACCATCTGAGTCATTTATAAACCTATCAGTCCAAGCATGTCAAGTAAACATTGCCACCAGTGAAAAGCACACACTATTTTCTGAGTCATTGTACATAATGGCATTCTTACAGGAGAACCTCAGTATCACAGGCTTCACATCTTGACCTTGCACTGCAAGAGTCCAATTTACCACCTGAGTGTGGTACCAAGGCTTACTACATATTTGTGTCCAGGTTCTTGGAGAGATTCCTCTCTGAACACTAAAGATTAGACAGAAGTAGCAATCATCAATAATTATTGCCTGAGCACCATCTTCATGATCTGAGGACTGACTTCACCTGTCTAGGTGGATGTTTCTTTGTCTCTTTTCTAATACACATGACATTTTTCCTCCTTTGGAAGAGATTACAATCTAAAGAGGAAGTCAAAACACACTGAGAAGCTAAATAGCCATATGAAACATAATGTGCTGAAAAAATGTCAAAGGGTAATAACTAGATAACTGTTTAACAAATGACACTGAGATCAGTGATTTAGAAACTGCTCCCGGTAGCTGCGAGTTTGGGGACTGAGGAAAAGGTTGCTCTTGAAGGTGCAGAAGAACCACTTAGAGAGTCAGTAGGACTTTAGTTCACCTTTCCATCCTGGCTTCCCCTTGCAATGGGGCAACTGTAATATTTTGGTTTGGGTTTCAGATTTCTTATTCTTTTTTTTCTTTTTTTTTTTTTGAGACAGGGTCTCGCTTTGTAGTTCAGGCTGGCCCTGAGCTCACTTATGGAGGCCAGGCAAGCCGCCATGAACTCAGCAATCCTCCTGTCTCTGCCTCCCGAGTGGTGGGATTACAGGCGTGAGCCACCACGCCCAGCATTGTGGTATGCGGTGTTGACTGTTGGTGGGCGTGAGTCTCCATGCCCAGCATTATATGTGGTTACTGAGGATCGAACTCAAGACCTTGCACTTGCGAGGCAGGCGCCGGAACCACTGAGCTAACCCTCTGGCCCTCAGATTTCTTATTCTGTATAGTGGATCTGCACACATAATTTAATATCAAGAAAAGGTCTTGGCTTATTTCTTAAACCACTATGATAGTTTATGAACATTTTTAAATCACATAGTATAATTACGGCAGCGTGTGGTACTATCAGAAGTGCTCTTGTTGAAGTGTTTTGAAGACAAGACAGACATTAAAAGGATGTAAATAGCTAGAAAGTTTCTGGGCTATTGGTTTAAATGAACTTACTGTGACACCTCCACCAGTGGCAGTCTGAGACACCAGTTAAACTGCACCATAGATTAGAAAAAGGAGACTTGACCAGAGACCACAATAGAAGAAAGTGACACTTTAGTTAAGAAGCATCGTATTGGCAAGAAATCAAATCAAAATGTACAGAACCATCATTCCATAGAGAGAATCCACAAACACAGATGCAAAACAGACATCGGGAAATTAGAGAAGACTGTAGTTTCCTAGTAAACAAGAGTCTTGACTGGCCCAGTGAGGAAGAGTCTGTGCAGGTGGAGTCTTGGGCCATCTAAGACAAACATCACAGCTACATCAACTACAGAAACCAAGGACGGAAGTCCTGGCTTGCTGGGAAACCCTACAAGAGTAAAATAAGGAGATCATGTCTTTTCACACGTGAGGAACTCACCTTCAGCTTAACTAGGCGCCCTCTAGTCCTGGAGCTCAGCAGAAGATACTCCAGAGGGTGTGGACAGCCTTCTCCTGTCAGTTGACCTCTGCACCAGGGAACCAGAAAAATATTGATTCTGCTGTCATTGCCTAAAGAGATACTGTTGGGAGAAATCATATCTATTCCTTTTAGCATTTGCATTTAATAACAGCAGGTTATACAAATACAGCAAAATAATATATAAATTCATCATAGGAGTATCCTTTTCTAAATTGAATTCTTTATTGGTACAATTTATATACATCTCACAATCACACATAACATTGGGGAATTTGTACCAATATGTGACACAAGTTCATTCTCATTTTTATCCACATCCCTACCCACCCACACCTCACCACCCCCATATACATGCTTTTTTATTTCCTTTCAGAATCATATTTATTCCTTCCCCTCATTACATTCCCACACCACATTTCCTTTGGAAATTTCCCATTCTACAAAAACTGTCATACTTTCTAGAGCTCATTTGCATCTACAGGTGCTCATATCAAGGAGAAGATCTGGTATTTGCCTATCTGTAATCTATTTATTTCACTTATTAGTGTGTCCTCCAGGTGTCTCCATTTGCACATAAATGAATCGATCTTGTCATTCTTTATGGCAGAATAATACTCCATTTTATTTTTTAAAAAACCACATCTTCTTTATCCACTCTCCAGTATCATAGGAGTATCTTAAAGACTGCATGTCTCTATCCCCCGCAAAAAAAAAAAAAATCATATATCAAATTTTAATTTCCATTGTGATGGCATTTGGAGGTGGAGCTATTAGAAGGTAATGAGGTCTGGAAGTAGAACACACTTACAACAGAATTCAGGCCCTCAAATGAAAATATAGGAAGGCTTCATGCCAAAGAATCCTCACCAAGACTCAGTTGTGCTCGATTTTCAGCCTCCCAATATGTTTGCTGTCTAAGTAATCCAATCCATAGTGGTTTGTTAGAGCACCTAGAGTTGACTGATATAAGCAACGCTGGACTCTAAATTAATACTCAAAAACTGCATAATTCAAGCAAATTCTAGATATCTATTAGAAGAATTTCCTGTAAAATTAAAATGAATAGCCTAGAGTTGATCCCCAGCAACACACACACATGCACATGCATACGCACATGCTCATGTGCACCACACATGCATACGGGAACAAAACTAACACTTGGACAGTCTGTAGAAGCCTGACGATCCCTTCACCAGCAAATATTCAGATCACCAGTGATCATCTCTAAGAGTTTAGTCATCACCCATCCTCATGGATCATATTTAGATTTTTGAGATAAAAACAGACTGTTATAGGACTGACGGTATGAGCTTTTACTATGATGTCATCATAACAAATTGCTCTGGTTAGTTAATTGCCAAGTTTTTGCCATATGATTAAAGCCCAAGAACCTCTCCAGTGGTCTCCCGACAGGAGAAGCACTGATGTAGAAACCGGGTACAGACTCCAGGAGAAACTCTTTTCTCTGTCCCTGAGCAGAAACACCAGGAGAAATCTGGGTCAGGAGGCAGCAGGTCCTCATCATAACAGGAGCATCAAAGGGATGAGAATATGGCTAAATTCAGTTTAAGTACATAAATGTAACAATACTTGAAGCAAAATAGCAACTGTCTCCTTTAAAAAGCATTATATTGCTTTCTTGGGAAGCATGTATCTAAAATTATAATAATTCTGTTTGCTTTAGGTTCTACTCAGAAACATTTTGTTATAAAATTGCCTTACATAAGATTTGAAAAATGTAAGCAGACTCTCACCAAGTATAGACACAAGGATCATAAATTGAAAATAGAAACCAGGAGACAGACTCTGGAAACTAAGGGAATATTGACATTGTATTATACTTGGCAGTGAATAACAGAAATCTATAGTGACTTACTACCTTTATATAAGAATAAAGAATTAGCTGAAAAATTCTTGAGCTGTCAGAAGTAGCAAGACACTTTTGGACCATAAGTAAGGAAGATTTATTGAACTTTGGAGGGGGATGTCAGACAGGAACTAAAATGAGAAACAATAATATCACATATTAACTTTGTTCTTAAACATCACCATTTAATGTATCAACTTTGGCTGTTAGATGCCTTGGCAATTCAATAAAGTTACTGAAATGGAAAATTGAAAAGTTTTATAGTGATATTTTCAATTTCTCAAATAGTAGAATAGTTTAATAATAAACCATTGCATATGCCTTCAGTATTCTCATTAACATGAGTGGTCTATCATTTTTCTTACCATTCCTAGTTACCAGCAACTTTACTTACCAGTGCCTATTAAAGTAGAACACAAAGTTCAATTAACCATTTGTGGTGGGGCTTTTTCAATGGCAGATATTATCAATGGCAAAATACATATAGCATGAAGACAGAAATAAGCCTAAGTAGTCTGATCTTGTACATGGCACATTATAAATAAAGAAACTGAGGCCCAGTGACCTTTAGTAAGTTGTTCTAAGTTTGTAGGTAGTCGACAGCAAAGAAGATGGTGTCCTCCCAGACAGGGATCACAGCAGACCCTCCTCGAATCCCAATATGGTTTTAGTATAGCTATTGAGCAAGCCTACACAGTGTTGTGTGGAAAGGAGACACTTTCACTCACAATTTACAGAAGAATCAGATTCCATTGATATGTACTCCTACCGGAGCTTGGAGATTTTCTACAGATTTCCTGAATTGGCCCCAACTTCAACATGTTTTTAAAGAGTCTACAAAATCTCTCCTTGTGATCATGTCAGAGTCCTGTGGAATATGGACTCCCCAGTTTTTAGAACAATAATTCCTTTGTTGGTCTTTGTGAAGTAAATCTATTCCTAATCTGGTACCTGCCATTAAACTACTCATATCACTAATTTATTTCCCTGTTAAGCAGCAACTTCAGTATGTTTTCTTTGGCTCTGATTCTACAAAAACGTTTGTATTAACCATTATCTTCTTGAGGCCTGATCAAAAGAAGGATTTGGAACTGAAGAAGTCATGGGTGGATCCAACCTCCATTTAATCACCAGTAAGCCATGTAAGCTTGACCAAATCATGAATACACTCTGAAACTTTCTTCCCTGTAAAAGGAAGGTGCTAACTTTGTGACCCTTAAAATCTAAACCTCTAGCCAGGGATGATGGCTCATTCCTGTAACCCCAGCACTCGGGGAGCAGAGGCAGGAGAATTGCTGAGTTTCAGGCTTGCCTGGACTACATAGTGAGCTTGGGGCCAGCCTGAACTACAAAGTGAGACCCTGTCTCAAAAAGAAAAAAGTTAAAAAAAAATTCTAAAACTCTGTAATTCTAAATTGATCATTTTAAGCCAACCTTTGCAGTAATTATTATGCTAATCCCCTAAATTCATATTCCATTTCCTCCTATATATCTAGTACATATTTCAATTCTAGTACCAACAAGTAAACTACAATAAGATGTGATGTCTCCTTCAATCTACTATGAATTCCATAACAGGTTAATTCATTTTTTATAGGCTTGGTGCATGGCAGAGTTGACTATCTATAAATGTTGGATGAATGGATGGGTGGATGGATGGATGGATGGATGGCTGATTGCCACTGCATAATATTAAGAAGAGCTTAAATGTATGAGTTTATGTTGGCTCTGTAAACAGCCCAGAGATCATTATCCTGTACCTTATGAGGAGGGTTAGCACTTACTGGTAAATTTGCACATTTACAGTGTGATTGTGTGTACAGCACGTCTCTTGTAGCCTGATCCTTCCAGCCTGAACATGTGCTCTGAACTCTCCTCCCTAGTCATGAGCCTGTGAGAGATGGCTCCGTGTGCTCAATTCCCCCACCACTCCACACTCAGCCACTCACATATGCAGTCTTCTAGACACTTCCACTGTTAAATGAATTTAAAGTAATGTCCAGATAAAAGAAATGATCCATTTGTAATCAAGTGAAACATTTTCAGGAAAAAAGCTTTGGAACAGATTTTCCTTGATAATAAATTTCTGACGTTTTTCCTTTCTACCCTCTATAAAGCTTAAAATTTCATCTCTACAAAAATCAGTCACTCCTGGTAATTTTATTTTTCTTCATATATGGTCAGTTCATAATTATTGTATCTGATGAGATCATACAAAGAAGAGGAAGCGTGAAGAAATGATATCTCAACTGCGATTGCAAAGCCCAGTGTGGCAGGCTTGTATCTTTGTGGTTTCAGTGCTTATAAAGGTAGTGTTGTGGCACAAGCAGTACTCCTGCCTTGCATACAAATCATCTCTGTGTTGTTCCAGTGGATTCTTTGCCGAATGGTAATAGTCCGCTACTCTGTGTGATACCGCAGAACACCAGAACGCTGACTCCCAGTAGGGTGTCCTCCTCTCTTTCCACTTATTATCATATCATTCCAGAGTATTTTCTTTAGTAAGATGCCTTTTGTTCTCAGACACATCCATTTTTTATTTTTTTGGTTGAGAGATATTTTCCTTACAGTGTTATCTTCAAACAATGAAAGTTTCTTGATTGCTATCTCATAACTTTCACACATTCACAGTTCCATATTGGCATAAACCATCTATATTAACACATACATAATCTTAATATTTTCCAACTCACTTTTTAAATAGTTATCACAGTTCTAATTATGCTATTAATCCACTGTAATTATGCTCATTATTACAAATATGATTTGTTCGTGGGGATCTTCATTATTATAAGCAGTATTTTATATTAGTGTTATAAATGCTACCAATAAAGCATAATTGTTCGAAACATCTTTAATGTATTTACTATCTGTTTCATCATGTCCCACATAATCATCATGGACATATTAATGTTCATATTCTCATCAAAGGAATCACACAATGTCTTACTCCTAAAAAATGTTACTTCCATGTTAACAAAAAATAATATCTCAGATCTATTGTGCACTTGCCGTATGCAATGACTGTATTCCCACTAAACATGGACAGGTAGATTAGCTCGTAAATGGTGACCAAGATGCCACAGATAGAAGCTTTAATTATCCTCGTTTTGCAAATAAGAAAACTGAAGCCTGGAAAGGTAAAATAGTTACGTAAAGATTCATTGTTGATAAGTGACGGAGGGAGAGGCAAGCCCCGTCAATTCCACTCCATGTTACTGCGTTTTAGAAGTAATCATTTCGTATAGTTACCATTTGTTTTTGTATTTAGATGACTATATCTCCAAACTCAAGTTTGCATGCCATTTAAAAAAAAAATCTCTGTCAAAACCAAAAGTATATAAGCAGCACAAATTGAAATATGTGTAATAGGAATTACAAGCTATCAAAACTATAATGAAGCATTATTACTGAGAAATTAGCAAATAGAGCAAATCAAAGCGGGAGTGTAAGTATTATATAATTATCAGCACAGTTTTCTAACTGTGAATTTGGTAGTGTTGACTGATTAATTTTAGAGTTAATAAGCTTATCCACTGTATACCTTAGCAGCTTTTTCTTTTTAGGGTATAAGATTTAAAGTTTAATTTCTTCACGCAAAGATTAATCAAAGATTTTCCAGCTGCCAAAAGATAATAAAGCAAAAATGATTAAAAGTAAATTTAGCCACAAAGATTTTAGTAGTACCGCATTACATTTCATTTATTGTCAATTAACTTTTGTTTTAAAAAGCAAATATATAAAATCTGATATTCATTGTTTCCTTTATTATTTTCCATTTGCTATAGTCCAATTGGTATATACTAATAAGGACTGTATACACAAAATAGATGTGAAACCTCATTTTCTCACAAAATTTAAAGACTCTATGAGTCTTGGGAAATACGTTTAATATGTTATCTCAGTAAGTTAACTTACAAATCAGAACTATTTCTTGGTTTTACTGTCTGAAACTGAAACTATGAAACTTAAGAACATAAATATTTATTGCTTCTTAATTTTTCTAAAGAAAACATACATTTTCAATATTTATATCAGAAATAATAACATTGAAAACATGAGAATTTCACCCAAATCATCTTTAGAGCAAAGAAACTCCTCCTGGTCCACTTCAAAAACCAAGGTTCTGTTCACACATCAAATTTATTGGGGCTTTTGTTGTAGGGAAACCCTGCGAGTTACATGCCACTGAATATGGCTTCAAAGAGCTTACCTTTTAAACTGGTTCATTTGGTTTGTGTTTAATTATAAAAATAACAAAACATATATGCTTCATGATACCTTAACTTTTTAAAAAGATGGTGATAGCAGAAATTATATGCTTCCTGGACTGTCTCTTCTATTACACATAAGATTTTTTTAATTTGAATCTTTATTGGTACATTATATATACACTTTGTGATCACACTCAATATTGAGAATTTGTACCAGCATATGACACAGTTTTGTTAGACATTTCTTAGTCTGTTTTCATAAATCCTGATGAAGATACCAATTAAGGATTTCACTTAGAATTCTGTAAACCTAGGGCTTCGAGGTGGTGCCAAGTGCAGTTCATGCCTGATGATTGGTGATGTCATGCACCTTTTTGAACAGCTGTTACCTGGTTTTCTCCTCAGGTTAATAAAAATAATTAACACCCATGTTAAGAAAATAATACAAGTGTTTGTGAGGATGCAGGACTTTTCAGGTGTTTTGCCCACTTTTTACTGCTTTGGTGGTTTTGCTATAGACTTCTGTGTGTTCTTTCTATATTTGGGAAGTGACCATCAGATAATGATTTGCAAATATTTTCTCCCCTCTGTAGTTTGCTTTTTGCAATCTATTGTCTCCCTTGCTGCACAGATTTTCAGTGTATGGTGGTCACACTTGATAACTTACACTTTTCTTGACCTTGCCTTATGTGTCTTTCCCAAAACACCATCACAAAGGACACAATCAGGGAACTTTACGTCTTTAGTCCATTTCAGGTTAATTTTTGTGTATGGTTAAGATATTTCTGAATCTGGATATCTGGTTTCATTGAAGAGACTCTGGATATCCATTTATTGAAAATACTGTCATTTTCTCATTTTATTCTCTTGGTTGCCTGATGGATTATTAGTCAATCACATATGCACACATCTATTTTTGGGTGCTTCGTTCTGTTTCTTTGGTTGTTGTGTCTACTTTGATGCCCTTAATATATGTTTTTTGTTTTGTTTTGTTTTGTTTTGAGACAGGGTCTCACTTTGTAGTTCAGGCTGGCCCTGAGCTCACTATGGAGCCCAGGCAAGCCGCTGCGAACTCAGCAATCCTCTTGTCTCTGCCTCTTAATATATGTTTTGAGTACTATAACTTTGTAATGTGGCTTGAAATCAGGAATTATGATACATTTTACTGTATTGTTCTTCCTCAAAATTGTTTTGACTATATAAAATCACTTACGATCTACAAAATGTAGGAAAGTTTTAACTATTTTGGTGAAAAAAAAACTTAGAATTTTGTTAAGAACTGCATTCGAGTATATAGATCTGTTAGGGTAGTGTGGCTATTGCAACAATATTATTCTGATCCATAAACATGAGTTATCTCTTCATTTATTAGCATCATCTCTTCAATGTGTTTCATGAATGTGACAGTTTCAAGGTACAGGGCTTTTACCTCTTTGGTTGAATTTGTTCCTAAATATTTTCTTTTTCTTCAGATAGTTCAGTTTTAGATACTTCATTGTTAATGTATATGACTTTTGTACGATTTCTTTATCCTGCAATTTTAGTAAGTTAACTTATTTCTAACAATTTTTGGTGAAATTTTTAGAATTTTCTGTGTAAGGTCTAAGTTCTACATAAAATGAGTTCATTCAGAAAAAGAGTATTTTTCCAATTTAGATGGCTTTTACCTCTTTTTGTTGTTTAACTTCTCAAACCAAGACTTCCAGTGGTATAATAAATCAAAATGATAAAAGTAGGAATTTCTCGCTCCTAGATTTAGAGAAAAAGCTTTCAGCTCTTCACATTCGAGTATGGTATTTACTGTGAGCTTGTCATATATGGCGTTTATATTTAGGTTCATTTTTTATACACAGTTTGTTGAGTTTTATCATGAAAAATGTTGAATTTTATCAAATGGCATTTTTGCATCTTTTGAGAGATTTTGTTCTTCATTTTTTTACCACAGCATATTTATTGACTTGCCCATGCCCAACAATCCTTGCATCTCAGGTTTAAATTGCATTTAATTTAATCCTGCTGTGTAATCTTTCTCATGTACTTTAAATTGTTTGCTAGTATTTTGCTGAAATTTTTACACCTATGTTCATCAGGGAATTGGCCTGTAATTTTCTTTTCTTACAGTTATTTTATCTTGCTTTGGGATGAAAATAATGCTAGCTTTGTAAAATGAGTAGGAAAATAAAAATCAAAACCACGAGATTCTATTTCACATGTTTTAAGGTGGCTATTCATAAAAATACAAGCAATAAATAACAAATGTTTGTGAGGATGCAGAAAAGGTACTTATATGTTGTTGGTAGGAATATAAACTGGTGTAGTCATTTCGCAAAACAGAATGAATATCCCTCAAAAAATAAAAATAGAATTACCATCTAGTACAAGAATTCCATTTCTGGTTATACAGCCAATAAAAATGAAGTCAGTATCTCAAAGATATTCTCCTGTGTTCATTGTAGTATTATTCACAAATCCAGAAAAAGAGAGCAAAATGGTAGTTCTCATGGAATAGAGAGAAAAGAAAATAAGGAAATGTTGGTTTAAAAGTACAAACTTCCAGTTATATGATGGTTCAATTTTAAGAGTGTAATGATTAGTATAATTAATAATATTGAACTGTATATGGAAAATATACTAGGAAAATATATCTTATGTGTACTGATCCAAAAATAAGAGGAAACTGTGTAAAGTCATGGATATATTAGCTTCACTGTGGTAATCATTTTACCATGTATAAATATAACACATTGGCCTATTCTACATCTGAACTACATTGTTAATATGACTCGGTAAGATGAGGAGGGAAATATGGCTAAGAATGTAGTGCATGAGGCCCTGGATTCAATAACTAATCACACACACACACACACAAGAAAGAACAAAGTGCACATATTTTTCACAACCATGAGATATGTAGTTTTAAAATGTATAATGAACCTGGGTGTGGTGGTGCACATCTGTAATCTCAGATTCCTGGGAGACTGAAGCAAAACAATTGTAAACTGCAGCACAGCCTGGTCAACTGCAGTAATTTAACAAGATGCAGCCCCAAAATAAAACACCCTGAGAAAGGACTGGGGATATATCCCACTGCGAAGACTTTGACTACAGCACTGACATGGGAGGGAAGAAGAAAGGAAGGGAGGATGGGAGGGTTCATTCCCGTCAAAGATAATTTTTTCATCTTTGAAAAAACATGATTTTTTCAATTCTCCCAATTTTCCCTACTTCTGAAATTTTTCAAAAAATAAAGTCAGAACATTTAAACATCCACAAGACACATGTTCTTTCCAGAAAACATTCAATTGTGTAGGCTTTTGGTTTTGATTTTGTCTTAGTATTAAGGAATGGTTATTTGGTGTTTCAGGATGAAAATTTACAATCTAAACTTGAGATTTTTTAAACCTAAAATCCTTGACTCTGGTTTCCAAAATATTTCTAGAGAAATCTCTATTAAAACTTGTAGGAGTTCAAGTACTAAAAATATTTTCTTTGGTGCTGGCCTCTTTGCCCATATGTAATTTAATATAGCAAAGCAAAATCACAAATATATGTAAAGAATTCTAATGAAGTTTTGATTTTTTTCTCCTAAATTCAAATCAGTTACATTCTATTCAATATGATGTCTTCAGCCAGCAAACAAATGGTGTCATTTTCAGAAGTATTTGGGGGGGGGGACAGATCAAAGTGGTGAAGAACTGGAGGGCTGGCTGACAACATAAACAGGATGACAGAGGAAGGAAGAGTGGGAGGACCTGTGATCTGGGCTCTGGACATTTCGGAGCAAGGGAGTCACAATTTCACAGGTACGAGGTTCAGAATTAGCATCTGCCTTCAAGAAATAGAAAGTTGTCAAGTGTCACTGAGCTTAGTGACTGGGGAAGACCTGTAGAAGAAATGACAGGGGAAGGTACCTCCATTTCCACAGGCCTGTCACCCACCTAAGAGAGTTTAATTCTAAATGTAAAGAGAGCCACAGTGTCAGGAGTGAAATGTCATAATTAAAACATAATTTTTAAAGTACACACAATATATCCCTTTCCATTATGAAGGTGTAATGTAGAGGACAAAGCAGAACAGAAAAGCATACAAATTCTTCTGCTCCCACAGAGATTATTTTATCACAGGAAATAATGGAGTAACCAGGAGATGAGGATCAGATTTTAACTCCCTGATGCTGAATGGTATTTGCATTTGTAGGTGTTAACTCTTCGGTGTTGGGTTAGCCTCCCATGGTCAAGCGTCCCTCTCACATCGACAAGCCACCTTAGGGTTTCAGATCTTTAGGTGATCTTTTCAAAAAATTCTAAGCACCAGTTTCAACTCACAAAGGCTAGTGCAGGTGGAAAATGAGTACCCTGTGATTGTAAAATAATTTATTAGCCATGATGCATTGAAAAATCAAAACAGAATCTTTTTTAAGCAAAAAGTCGTCTTCTTTAATAAAAGGAAGAAGATGGTACCCACATGTACAAACTCCATCTGGACAGACACGATACAGATGGCATTTTACCAGCCAATGTTTTCTTTTGTAATAAAACCCAGAAGCCATAGTACAGGGAAAGTACGGTCTTTTTTCTAGCTCTGAGACTGTTAAAAGGAAAATGAAGTGAATCATTTGCATAATTCACGGGAATATGTCTATACAATTTCCAAGCCGCATATGTAGGAACTACAAACGCAACTCCAAATTCCTTTCAGCAGAAGTCTACCCTATGTTAGTTGCCAAGGTTGTAAGGATAAAACTACCAAAGTTAGTTGAGATTATAACCAAATCTCAACAATTTTTCCTCTAATACATGGCATGAAATGTGATATTTACAAGCCTATCAGGAATAGCATGAGAATTATTTTAAAAGCTTGAAATTCAGAGTCCAGAGCCAGAATTAAAATGCATAGAAGAGACACAAGAACAAAGGTGACTTCCAGAATAAATATGATTGTCCTAGAAGTAACAAAGAAAAAGCACTCAGCGTATTTTAACAACTAAACCGCAGGGTAACTCCGTGCCCCTGGGAAAAGGAGAATATTTTCTTAGAATAAAGAACATACTCATTTTGAGAGCCATAAAAGTTGTGATTATGGAAAGGCCCTCTGAACAACAAGATTAGCTCCATGATACAAACTTCTCTATTTTATTTAGTTTTATTTTCAGCATCTCAGAAAACTAGGTTTCCATCACTCTATTTAAAAATTTTCTACCAAACCATTAGACATTATTGGTATGTCACCACCAATAACCCCCGCCAATTATAAATTATGCTGCCCGTCTATCTTACTGCCATTCTAAGTACCAATTTTTTTTTTCCACTGGGACTATCTTACTTAAAAACTCTTTAAAAAACAATATTGTTTAAGAGTGCAAATTCTTACTGGGAAAACAGTAGTTGGCAGTGGCTTAAGAGTGAATTAATTTCTGAAAACCCCCACGGAGAAACATAATCTCCAAAATCTCCTTTCACTATTTATTAATAGCAAAATAAATAGGTCTCTAGGAGAGATCCCTTTTCATTCATTGGACATAAGGGCACTTGGAGAATTTGAATCACCTCGGCTGCCTGGACTGTACACTGAGCACAGGGGGGCACAGTCAGAGATGCCCCACGTCCTGTCCTGCACAGAGTCCCCAAGGAGGACGACATTCTCACCAAGCTTTCTCTGAAGTGTGTGTCACAGGAGAAAACCATAGAATGAGAAGTGAAGGGCTCATTCTGCCAGAACCCAGGGGTTCGGCCATGGGTAAGCCCTGGCATCTCTGAGCCTCTGCTTTTTCACACACCGATGATGACTAGTGGCCATATTTCTTCACAACCTCAGAACTGTATAATCCATTAATAAGAGAAATTAGAATTAGGGCCTGGGATTCAGCTCAATAGTTCCAGTGCCTGCCTCGCAAGCACAACGTCCCAAGTTCAATCCCTAGTACCAAAGAGAGGAAGGAAGGAAGGAAGGAAGGAAGGAAGGAAGGAAGGAAGGAAGGAAGGAAGGAAGGAAGGAAGGAAGGAAGGAAGGAAGGAAGGAAGGAAGGAAGGAATTTCCTTTGAAAATGTGATCAAAATACAGAAGAGAATAAAAATATAGAAATCCATATAAGCCATCCACCCCAAATCATTCCATGATTAGGAAATTGTGTTTATTCTCTTATAAGAGAGTATTTTGCTCTTATATATTGATTTTACATAGGGAAATATAAATCAGTGATTTCTTAACTTTTCTAAGCAGCTATTGCATCTGTTAGCAATGTTGGGAATTGTATATAAGGAGGTGGGGGTTGTAGGGAGGGCAGGGGAATGGGGAAAATGAAAATCAAGATATGTCATCTACACGCATAAACTCTCAATGTTGAATGTGATCACAAAGTATGTATAAAATGTACCAATAAAAACAACTTTTAAAACTTTTGGGAATAGGGCTGGAAACACAGTTCAGTGGCAGAACACTGGCCTAACATGTCTAAGTCCTGGATTTGATCCCCAGCATTGAAAAACAAAATTAAGTTTATACCTCTGTCTTAATTACTTTTCTCACTGCTGAGACCAAATACCCAACACTGAAAGTTAGAAGAGGAAAGGTTTATGGTAGCTCACAGTTTGCAGAGGTCTCAGCTTTCAGCTGTCTAGCTCCAGACAGAGTGGCATGGCAGGGGAGCATCACAGAGGAAAATAGCTCATGTTGGGCAGAAGGCTACAAGGCAGCAAAGCAGCAAAGAAGCAGCAACTAGGGCTGGGGATTTAGTTCAAGAGGTACTGCACCTATTTTGGAAGCATGAGGGCTGGAGTTCAATCCCTGGTACCGCAATAAAAAAAAAAGCAACAATTGATGACAGCAGCCTCTTTTTATCCTTTATATTCTACCAAGGCCACAACGCGTTAGAACAAATAGAACTCACACCTAGCATGGTCCTGGCCATTACCTACACCCAAAACTATGCCAAATCAATCAGTGGACTAACTTAATAATCACACACCCATGACCGAAGCATCACACACTTCATCCTGAAATCAGACAGTCTAGATCCAGCCACCTCTGAAAAGTCCCACGTATGACCTCATGAACCTTTGAGGGCAGGAAAATTTACATGCTTAACCTGATTTAAATATTATTCAACGTATGCATATATTGAATCATTATATGGTACCACATTAATGGGTACCCTTTTATGTTTTATGTATATATTTTTAAAAAGTATTCTTAAGCCGGGCGTGGTGGCTCATGTCTGTAATCCCAGCACTCGGGAGGCAGAGAAAGGAGGATTGCTGAGTTCGAGGCTTGCCTCGGGCCAGCCTGAACTAGAAAGCAAGACCCTGTCTCAAAAAAAAAAAAAAAGTATTCTTAAATTTAAAAACATACAACACAAAGTGTACATGTTTACTCAGAGTGTTGTATTCATATATTTTATAATGCTACATGCTATCATTAGTTTATATTTCAAAGCACCATACTAAAGGCAAGTGTTTATGTGAATAAAAGTGATATAAATCTGCCGGGCGTGATGGCTCACACCTGTAATCCCAGCACTCGGGAGGCGGAGACAGGAGGATTGCTGAGTTCCAGGCTTGCCTGTGCTACATAGTGAGCTCAGGGCCAGCCTGAACTACAAAGCAAGACCCTGTCTCAAAAAAAAAAAAAAGTGATATAAATTCATATATTTTTTCTAGAGTCTTCTTAATTATTCCAGTGGGAAGGAAGAATTAAGTTTTTATAACATAAAGTTAAATCATCAGCACTGTCAAGTCTTGATATGAATAATACAGGTGGAAATACAAGTCCACCAATTTTTTGTTGTTTATGATATATTTATTAATATATATATTACTAGTATTAACTTTTTCACAGAAATCTGCTTAGATTAGTTTTCCATTTTGTGGCTTGATTAAAATGAGGGAATAAGGGCCGGAGGGTTAGCTCAGTGGTTCCGGCACCTGCCTCGCAAGCATAAGAACCTGAGTTCGATCCCTGGTTACCACATATAATGCTGGGCGTGGTGGCTCACGCCTGTAATCCCAGCACTCGGGAGGCAGAGACGGGAGGATTGCTGAGTTCGCGGCGGCTTGCCTGGGCACCATAGTGAGCTCAGGGCCAGCCTGAACTACAAAGCGAGACCCTGTCTCCAAAAAGCAAAAAAAAAAAAAAAAAAGAGGGAATAAAATCTTTAAGTGAGCAACTATAAACATTAATAAATTGCAACAATAAAAATGGAAGAAGAGTAGGGACCCATGCTATCCTCCATCCTATGGATCTTCTAATATTTTCACCAGACACCACTGAAAGAGAGGACAAAAGGAAGACCAGCTGACAAGTATGTCATTGTGGGTCTCAGTGTTCAGTATTTCCAAAAGATGACTTTTTAATAAAATAAAACAAATGAAAGCTCTCGTGCTTATTCTCCAGAGCCTATTATGTAGGCCGAGTATAAATCCTCGCGGTAATAGCTGAAGCTATTACATTTTGCTTGAGCATCAGACTCATGGTTACTTACTAGGCCCACAATTGCATAGAATCCTTTGGTGTGACCAGGAGGGACCTTCCATGGAGTTTAGAGCGTGACTAATCTCTCTGGAACAGCATTTCTCACGATGCTGACCAGATGTTGCTCTCTCCTCTAAGCATCAACCATTCGTGACTTAAACACTGATTCTTTTCTCCAGTCAAGATAAATTGAGTTTTGAAAACCTCAATTATTTGGGGAGGTGCTACCAGCTGCTGTTTACTGGTAAAGGTTACAGCCATACACAATTTAGTGACAGGAGAGACCTTGAAAAGATTAGCGATATTGTGTGAGAATAGGATATCTGAGCTCATTTCTTCCATATCTTTGTGCTCTGTCTTTGACTGCCAGGGCTGCGAAACAAAACACCATAGACCGGGTGCCTTTATTTCTCACGGGTCTACAGGGTGGTGGTAGGAGGTCACAGTGCTGCCCACCTCTGGTTCCAGGTGAGCTCCCTCCCAGCTTGCAGGTGGCCACCTTCTCACTGTTTGCTCACGTGCCCTCCTCGGTGGCTCTGGTGTCTCCTCTCGTAAGGACATCCATGCTACCAGATCAGGCCTTGCCCTGACAACCTCATTTCACCTTAATTACTTCCACAAAGGCCCTAACTCCAAATATTCTCACATTTTAGGGCCTCAATATAGGCATCTTGGGAGCTGGCAAATATCCAGTCTATACCATAGGGTCACACCCTGATTTTCCGCTGCTTTGAAGCTCATCAGATTTGGTGCTTGATGTATTTCGATGTGAAAATTTTGCTCCGTACTTGTTTGTTTGGTACTTAACACAAAAGTATAATTTCTCAGTGTCCACCGTCTTGTGACTTGCTACCCTCTCCAGCCAAAACAGTTCAGTATTTTTTATGTGCCGGTCATGCCCTTCAGAGACAATTAGTGACCAGTGGTTTTATATGCTTTCCATCCCACACTGGAATCCATCCTATGGAATGGGCATCACAATCAGTTTGTCATGCTCAAGGGGAACAGAAGTTTGTGTGTGTGTGCCAGTGCATGTTTGCAAGTGCATGTTTGCACGTGCAAGTGACACACTGTCTTAAAATTATATTTTACTGGAAACAAGGAAGTAGCTACTATTAGAGACAGTACTAGAGATACTATGTTTAGTAGGTATTAAATTTGTTAGGGTTGGGCCGGAGGGTTAGCTCAGTGGTTCCGGCGCCTGCCTCGCAAGCGCAAGGTCCTGAGTTTGATCCCCTGTGACCACATACAATGTTGGGCATGGAGACTCACGCCCACCAGCAATCAATACCATATACCACAATGCTGGACGTGGTGGCTCACGCCTATAATCCCAGCACTCGGGAGGCAGAGACAGGAGGATTGCTGAGTTTGCAGCGGCTTGCCTGGGCACCATAGTGAGCTCAGGGCCAGCCTGAACTACAAAGCGAGACCATGTCTCAAAAAGAAAAAAAAAATTTGTTAGGGTTATCAAGATTCTTCATCCTCTCCTGCCCTCCTATGTAGTATATAAATTCTAAGACAAACCAACTGGGCAGCTCCGAAGGGTTGTTGGGTGTTCTATGCTATGGCGACTTCAATGAACAGACTCGTCTGTCAAATCCTGGTCCTTATTTGGCATTCATAACCACAGGACACATTTAGTGTACCCCATAATTCTTGGTGCTATAACTACAAAAATATACTAGATCCCACTAGCCCCACATTATGTAAGCTCAAGCACCAACATTAAAGCCGAAGAGCGCGTCTACAGTTTTCAAATCTTACTTTCGATGATGGCAGACTGCCTCTCCTATAAACTTTAATACCAGCTGTTAAAACCGCTTCAAATTGATTTTGTTGCATCTTATTTTCACTTCTCTTTCACGTCGCAGGAGAAAAAAAGAAGTGTAAGGAGAACGAAGTTCTGGAAAGGAGGAGATGCGTCGCAGTCCTGGCCTAGATAACACTGGTCACCAGAGGCTGTGAATTATTCAGAGATGATCATATTTACAGCTTGATGTGGAGTTCATACATATGTATGTGTGTTTCTAATATTAATTATTTCCTTTAGAAATTAAATTCCCTAAACCCTTTGGCTGAGGGCTTTGGAAAGCAAACCAGCCAACCCTGCAGGAGCAATGGAGTCCTCGGGGAGCACAGGGGACACCAGGCGCGTGCGGTCCGCGAGGTCAGCAGGACTGAAAAGGAATCGTCATTTTCCACCTCTTGACCCGAAGCCGCGCCGGCCAGAAAACCCTGGCCTCGACCTGTGGGCGGGCCGTTCCCAGACTTGGTCTGGGGGAGGGGTGTGGAAGGAGCTCCCCTCCGACCCTCCACCCTCTGACCCTTCGACCTTCCGACCCTCCGACCCGCCGGCGGGAGGTGGGACACGGGCGGGGCAGGGCAGGGCGAGGGCCGGCGTGGGGGCAGGGCGCAGCTCCGCCCGCGGCTTGCCCAGAGGCGCTCCTGCCTCGGCGGGCGGACCGCCCCAGCCTCCAGGGCCCCAGGTGGCGCGGCCTGCGGGCGGGGAGCGGGGAGGCGGCGGGCGGCGCAGCCCCGGGCGCAGAGCCTCCGACCTCCCCGGGCCGCGCGGACGCCGAGCCGCGCACGCACGCGCCGCCGGGCCGGGATTAGGTTGCGCTGAGCCCCGGCCGGACCGGGGTGGACAGCGGCGTCTGCGGCCCCGCACGTCAGCCCTAGGGCGAGGCGGGAGGATCGCGCACCCCGCCTGCCGAAAGCTCTGGGTCAAGAACAAAGCTGCTTCCTGGCACCTGGCACCGGGAGGAGGGTAGGTGGCAGGGCGTGTGCAAAGTTCGAAGTAGTGTACAGGGAGCTTTGTTTTTTTTAATTTGTGAATTTGCGAGAAAAAAATATAAACTCTTTGGGTCTGAATTGGGTTTTATTTCTCAGTATACAAAGGTGTGTTTTAAAAGAATGAATGGTAACTCGTGGCATCCAGTGAGCCCAGCAGGTGCGACGCTGATATTGAAAGCTAAGTTCACTGTCTCGTTTTAGGAAAAGTGACTGCTTCTAGAGTGTCTTTTCTTGTGCGGGGGGTGGGGTGCTTGAGTCGGGAAACCTGCGCTGTGGCATCGCCTCGCGGCCGGCCAGGGCTCCCTCCTTGTGTGCCACCAACCTGGGACAGAGCCTCGGGTCGCCCTGTTCGCCAGTGCTGTTTCGGGGTGCGCCAGCCGCCTTCTCGGGCCGCTCGCCTCAGCCTCTGGGAGAACAGAGAGGTCAGACGCGCTTCTGAGAGCAACGAGGAATGCTGTCGATTTTCCCCACCGTTAAAGTCTTCATGAATTTAAATCCCAGAGCATTGTTTACCACCTGTCAGACTCACTGCAAAGTGGAGGGATTAACTAATAAAAGATTTGTAAAATGCTTCCTGAATCTAAAATTCCATAAATATGCTAAATAGTAATAATCCACCCATTGTTAAATTTATGTAGCTGCTTCTGCCATGCATACAAGATGATTTAGACGCAGGTTTCCTGTCAATTAAACAATGAGTTTGGAGTAAAATAATGAGTGCAATTCGCTTCCTATGAAACTTTGAAGTAAAATTTCCCCCATAAGGCAGCACTGGCAAAGAATCATAAAGTAAGCAGCTTTTTGAAAAGCTATGTGTGGAATGGCGTCTACCTTATGGTGAGGGGAAAGAGGCCCGTGACTTCTGAAACTAAGAAGTATTTGGCTCTGATTCGTGTGTGCACAGACCATAAACACCCCTGACCTCGGGGAGAAGCC
>PVIC010016371.1:0-25519 GCA_004025085.1 Thryonomys swinderianus | reverse complement strand
GGTGTGTGGTACTGATTGCTGGTGGGCATGAGTCACCACGCCCAGCATTGTATGTGGTTACCAGGATTGAACTCAGGACCTTGCACTTGCTAGGCAGGTGCTGGAACCACTGAGGTAAATTTCTGACCCCTTTCTTTTGACACTTAATACTCTTACAAACTGGTGCAATGTGATATTTTGATATTTCTATATAGTAACAGTATATGTAACAATCAACTCAGGTAATTGATGTATCTATAATCTTAAGCATTTACTGGTTTTTGGGTTTTTTTTTTTTTTTTTGAGACAGGGTCTTGCTTTGTAGTTCAGGCTGGCCCTGAGCTCACTATGGAGCCCAGGCAAGCCTCAAACTCAGCAATCCTCCTGTCTCTGCCTCCCGAGTGCTGGGTTTACAGGCGTGAGCCACCACGCCCAGCACTGTGGTATGTGGTATTGATGGCTGGTGGGCGTGAGTCACCACGCCCACCATTGTATGTGGTTACTGGGATCGAACTCAGGACCTTGCGCTTGCGAGGCAGGCGCCAGAACCACTGAGCCAAATCTCTGGCCCTTTACTGTTTTTTTTGTGTGTGTAAACTTTCAAAATCCTTTCTGCTACCTCTTTTTTCCTCTGCTGGTTTGCACATGCCTGGCAAGCTCTCTACTACTAAGATAAATACCTAATCCCCCTGCTACATATTTTAAAATATATAATACATTATTGCTAATTATATTCATCCTATTCTGCTACAGAACTTTTGAACTCTATTCTCCAGTCAAACTAGTTTTCTATTAGTATGGAAACCCTATTCTATTTTCTACTTCTATGAGATCAACTTTGTAACCTTCTACATATGAGTAAGATCATGTAGGTTTTTTTTTCTTTTTGTGCTTAGCTTATTTTCCTTTAACATAGTAACCTCCAGCTCCATCCATTTTGCTGTAAATAAGAAGATTTTTTAATTTAGTCATTTCTAAGCCCTTTCTCTCTTACCTGCCCCTCCCCTCCTTCTAAGGATCCTCTTTCCCATCTTCAAATAGTCTACCTTCCTGTTTTCCTACCATTGGTCCTTTATTTTATTTATATTTTGTGTTTATCATAAAAGACAAGCCATGTAATATGGAATCTTCGGTGTCATATTCATATATATATGTCATTCATATATATATGAATATATGTCATATGACTATATGTCATATATATATATACCTTATTCATACATATACCATATTCATATATTGATATACCAATATTTATGGTATACCATATTCATATACCATATTCATATATATATGAATATGTCATATTCATATATATATACCTTCTATGTCATATTCATATATACAGATAAATGTATACACATATATAAATATATACACACATTTATAAAATATATACATATACATATATGAAAATAATTTTGGTAATACGGTTATTTTGATAATGTTGGTTCTGCCAATCCATGAACAGCGGAGGTCTGTCCACTTTCTAATGTTGTCTTGTATCCTTTAAGAATACTATGAGATACTGAAGATATAAATGAGTTCTAGAATGTATAACAGATATTGTGAAATAGAAAATAAAGGGAAAGGGAAGTAGGGGTAGGTAATGAGGGGAAAGAAAAACTGTGATGGTACAAAAAAGGAATCAAAGCTTATATAGATAGGGGGCGAGAGTGTTGTAGGGTAGGCATGGGGAATGGGAAAAAATGAGAAGTCGTGTTGTGCACTGGTACAAATTCTCAATGCTGAGTGTGATCATGATGTCTATATAAAATGTACCAATAAAATCAATTTTAAAAAAATTCCAAGGGGGTCGGAGATTTAGCTCAGTGGGTCTGGCGCCTTCCTTGCAAGTGCAAGGTCCTGAGTTTGATCCCAGTAACCACATACAATGTTGGGCATGGTGACTCACGCCCACCAGCAAACAATACCACATACCACAGTGCCGGGCATGGTGGCTCACGCCTGTAATCCTAACACTTGGGAGGCAGAGGCAGGAGGATTGCTGAGTTAGAGGCTTGCCTGGCCTATACATAGTGAGCTCAGGGCCAGCCTGAACTACAGAGTGAGACCCTGTCTCAAAAAAGAAAAAAAAGTACTACAAGGGCCAAGGATATAGCTCCATGGTGCTATGCCTGCTTGGCAGCTGAAAGGTCCTGAGTTTGATCCCTAGTACTAGGGAGAAGAAAAAACAATACTATAGTTTTTGTCAGAGACCTTTTACCTTACCTAGGTTGGTTTTGAGATGTTTAATTTTTTTTTTGAAGCTATTGTGAAAGGGATTGTTTTCCTGATCTCTTTCTTGGTAGGTTCATTAATAGTGTATAAGAATACTGTTGGTTTTGCATGCTGGTTTTATTTCTTGCCACTTTGCTGCACTTGTTTATTAGCTCGAACAGACTTCTGGGGGAATTTTGGTTTTGTATATGAAGGATACCATCTGCAAATAAAGATAGTTTGAATTCTTCCATAACTATTCATATCACTTTTATTTCTTTCCTTTGCCTGATTGCTCTGGCTAAACTTTTGAGTGCTCTGTTGAACAGGAGGGTGAGAGTGGACACCCTTGCCCCTTTTGGTTTTACAGGGAATGGATGCAATTGTTTCCTATTTAGTTTGATGTTGGCTGTGTGTTTGTCATAAATGGCTTTCATCCCTTTGAGGTAAGGTCCTTCTATACCTATTTTTGTCAAGAGTTTTATTTTTTTATCATGAGTGGATATTGGATGATGTCAAAGGCTTTTAGTACATCTATTGAGATATTTGTGTTATATTTATCCTGCTGTTTATGTGGTATATTGTACTTACTGATTTATGTACTTTGTACCATCCTTGGATCCCTGTGAGGAAGTGACTTGGTCATGATTTATGATCTTTTTTAAATGATTTGTTGCATTCTTTTCACAAGTATCTTGTGAGTTTTGCATTTGTGTTTATTAAAGATATTGGCCTATAGTGTTCTTTTGGTATCAGATAATACTGGCTTGAAGGAATTAGTTTTAGCAGTGTTTCTGCCCTTTCAATTTCATGGAAGAATCTGAGAAGTATTAGTGTCTTCTCTGAAGTTCTGGTACAATTCAGCGGTGAATCCATTTCTTTGGTGTTCCTCAGATTTTCTTAGTAGAATTTTTATTACTATTTGTAGTTCATTGTCTATTACTGGTCTGATCATATTTTTAATATTGTCTGGGTTTTATTTTGGGTAAATCATGTGTGTCTTGGCATTTATCCATTTCCTCTAGCTTCTCCAATTTATTTTGGAATGTCAGTTTTCAAAATAGTTTCTTATATTCTGGATTTTTGTGTTTCACAATTTTCATTTCTAATAGCACCAATGTGTCTTTTCTTCTTTTGATAAATTTGCCTAAGTTTTATTGTTTTTATCCATTCAAAGAATCAACTTCTGTGATTCATTGATCCTTTTTATTTTTAGTCTCAATTTCATTAATTTCCACCCTGACCTTTTAAATTTCTTTCTGTTAGTTTTGGATTTGGGTTACTCTTGCTTTTGAAGGATATTAACATCATTAGGTTATTTATTTAGAGTTGTTCTATTTTCTGATATAGGCATTTACATATAAAAACTTCTCTTATAGAACTACTTTTTTTGTTTTGTTTTGTTTTTGAGACAGGGTCTCGCTTTGTAGTTCAGGCTGGCTCTGAGCTCACTATGTAGCCCAGGCAAGCCTCGAACTCAGTAATCCTCCTGTCTCTGCCTCCTGAGTGCTGGGATTACAGGCGTGAGCCAACACGCCCGGCTAGAACTACTTTTATTATGTCCCACAGGTTTTGGTATGTTGTACTGCAATTGTCATTTGATTCAAGGAACTGTTTTGTTTCCTCCTTGATTTATTTTGTGACCCACTGATTATTTTTAAATGTATTATTTAATCTCCATGAGTCTGCCTAGTGTATTTGTTTGCTATTGATTTCTAGTTTCATTCTTCTATGATCTTATAGTTCGCAGAGGATTATTTGAATTCTTTTGCACTTAAATGTGCTTTGTGACCTAAGATAGGGCCTATTTTCATGAAAGTTCTGTGGGCTGCCAAGAAAAATATGTATTCTGTCATTGCATGAAACACTACAGATAATCTGCTAAATCCATTTGTTCAGTGGTATGATTGAACTCTTATTTTGTTATGTTTTTGTTTGATTGACCGACCTGTTTGTGAGAGTGGGATATTGAACACTTGCCACTGTGATTATTTTGGTGGTACCTATTCGTCCTTTATGTCAAGTAGTTTTTGTTTCATGAAATTGAGTACACCAACAGTTGGTGCATATGTATTTACAGTAGTTATCTGTTCCCGTCGAGTTGTTTCCTTGATCAGTTTTGGCTTGAAGTTCATTTTGTCTGAAAATAGGACAGCCTCTCCTGCTTGCTTTTAGGCCTCTTGCATGGAACATCATTTTTCATCCTTTCACTTTCAGTCATGTGTTTATTTGTGGATGAAGTGTGTTTTTTGGAGGCAGCAAGTCAGTTTTTTGTTTGTTTGTTTGTTTGTTTGTTTTGAGACAGGTTCTCGCTTTGTAGTTCAGACTGGCCCTGAGCTCACTGTGTAGCCCAGGCAAGCCTCGAATTCAATCCTCCTGCCTCTGCCTCCCGAGTGCTGGGATTATAGGCTTGAGCCACCAAGCCCAGCATTTGTGGTATGTGATACTGATTGCTGGTGGGTGTGAGCCACCGTGCCCGGTATTGTTGTATGTTGTTACTGGGGATCGAACCAGGGACCTTGCTCTTGCTAGGCAGGTGCCGGAACCACATACCACAGTTCCGGGCTCACGCCTGTAATCCCAGCACACAGGAGGCAGAAACAGGAGGATTGCTGAGTTCGAGGCTTGCCTGGGCTACAGGCAAGTTTTAGAAAAACGAGTTTTAAATCTCTGGCCCAGCTTTGGGTTTTTTGATCCAGTCTCCCAGTTTGTATCTTTTGATTGGGGAGTTAAGACCATTTACATTAAGTATTATTGTAAATAGGTAATTACTGTTGTGGCATTTCTTTTACAGTGCTGATTCTTTTCTATTTTCATTTTGTTTAAATACTCTCCCTGTTAACTGAATTGTTTACTTTGGCGTTTTTGTAATGTTAGCCTTGCTGTGTTTAAAATTCCCTTGAACATTTGTGCAGCGCTGATTTAGTAATCATGAATTTCTTTAGGTACGTTTTCTCATGAAAGGTTTTTATTTCTTTATTATTTGGAGGAGGGGAGTTGAGACAGGGACTTGCTATGTAGTCCAGGCTGGCCTTGAACTCATTTTGTTGCTCCATCCTCCCAGGTGCTGAGATTACAGGTGTGTGCCATCATGGCCAGCTCTCCATTAATTTTGAAGGATAAATTTGCAGTATTATTAATTTGAAATGGCAGTTGTTTTCTTTGGGGCCTTGAAAAATTTTACTCTAAGCTCTCCTAGCCTTTTGGAATTTTGTGGAGAAATCCGCATTTATTCCTATAGGTTTGCATTACAACAACTTGACATTTTTCTTTATTGGCTTTTAGTGGTCTAGTCTCTCTTTCTTTCTGATGTTTTTGGAGTTTGACTGTGATGTGTCTTAGTGAAGTTCTTTTCTCATTGTGTCTATTTGAGGTTCAAAATGCTTCGTTTTCTGGATGCCCACTTCAATCTCCATATTTGTAATTTTTCTGCTAAGATTTCACTGAATATAATTTTATACCTTTCATTTCCTTCTTCAGCCCTTCCTTGATACCTGTAATTCATAGGTTTGGTTCTCTTAGAGTCGTCTAGGACCTTGTGAAACAACTTACAATTTTGGATTGCTGTTGTAGTGTCACTGCCCTCTACCTAGGTTACTCCTGCTTGGTTTTCACATCTTAGTTCCAGGTCAGTCCCCAGACGGAGGCCTCTTCTTTCCCGTGACTATATCTGTTGTGTCCCTAGCGTCATGTCTGATATAAAATATTTGTTGGGTTGAATAAGTGGGTGGTAGATTGATTGGATAGATGGGTCAATAGATCAGGAATCTGAGCCAAGGAAGTATCTGGATGTGTATCTCCCTTGATCACAGGAGGGAAAGATGGTTAGTGAGAGTTTTGACACATGACAAACCAAGCATCACCAGAGAGTTTAAAGAAAAAGACAGTGTTCTTCCTAACTTCTATCCCTACCCTGTTACTCCTTAGAGACAGGTACTTTTCCTGTTTTTCATTCTTTTGAAAAACTATTCTAGAAATTGCTTTGATTAAGCAACTGTTGACCTTCACAATTTGGCATTTATATAGACAAATACAAGCTAAGAATAATGTGGTATAGAGAAATCATAAGAATAGGCTTCTATTATCATCTATTCTTCTATTACTAGCCTATTCTTTTGTTTGTTTGTTTTTTGAGACAGGGTCTCGCTTTGTAGCTCAGGCTGGCCCTGAGCTCACTATGTAGCCCAGGCAAGCCTCGAACTCAGCAATCCTCCTGTTTCTGCCTCCCGAGTGCTGGGATTACAGGCATGAGCCCGGCACTGTGGTATGTGGTATTGATTGCTGGTGGGCATGAGTCTCCACACCCAGCATTGTATGTGGTTACCGGGGATCGAACTCAGGACCTTGTGCTTGCGAGGCAGGCGCCGGAACCACTGATCTAACCCTCTGGCCCTACCAGCCTATTCTTATGATTCCTCTATACCACATTGTTCTTACCTTGCAAAGTTTATGTATATAAGGGGCAGGGGTTGTAGGGTAGGTAGGGGAATGGGAGAAAAACGAGAATTAAATCATGTCATATACTGGTACAAATACTCAATATTGAGCTTGATCATGATGTGTATATATTATGTACCCATAAAAATTCAAATTTAAAAAAAGAGGCTTTGGGCCGGAGATTTAGCTCAGTGGTTCTGCTGCCTGCCTAGCAAAGGCAAGGTCCCTGCTTCGGTCCTGGTCTTGGGTGTGGTGACTCATGCCCACCAGCAATCAGTATCACACCCCACAATGCTGGTGGGTGGTGGCTCAGGTTTGTAGTCCCAGCACTTGGGAGGCAGAGACAGGAGGATTGCTGGTTCGAGGCTTGCCTGGGCTACCTAGTGATCCAGGGCCAGCCTGAACTACAAAGCGAGAAACTGCTCCCTCCCAAAAAAGGAGGCTTCTAAATCAGTAAAGTTAAAAATCATATCATAGCTCTGCCAGTTCTAACCTATGGGACCTTGAGCAGTAGTCCTCGCTGGGGAAACCAAATGTTCTTGTTTGTAAAATGAAGCAGACAGTCTCTTTTCCAGTTCTAGGCATCTAGTTCTAACTTTCTCTTCACCCCCATTCCCTTTCCCCAGGAGTGCTTTGAAGAGGACCCAGGGCGCAAATGGATGGATGGTTTGCTTAATAACCTAGGGTCCCAGGCTGGGTCCCACATGGGCCCCTTCATTGATACCTATCGCTATTTTCAGCCACATCAAGAAGGGGCCTTCACCTGTTGGTCGGTGGTCAATGGCGCCCGCCATCTCAACTATGGCACCCGGATTGACTATGTGCTAGGGGACAGGACCCTGGTCGTGGACACGTTCCAGTCCTCTTTCCTGCTCCCTGAAGTTATGGGCTCTGACCACTGCCCTGTGGGTGCTATTTTGAGTGTGTCCTCCGTGCCTGCCAAACAGTGCCCACCCTTGTGTACCCGCTTCTTTCCAGAGTTTGCAGGCACTCAGCTCAAGATTCTTCGTTTCCTAGTTCCTCTTGAACACAAACCTGCATCGGAGCAGTCAGCTTTGCAAATCGGCAGCCAAAGTCAGGTACAGAAACGGCCAAACAAATCCTGTGTTCGCTCAACCAGGCCTCGGTCAAGTCAAGCTGGCTCCAGAAGGGGCCAGAAAAACATGACAAGCTACTTTCAGCCCTCTTCCGGCCACCCCCAAACTTCTGACCTAAAGCTGCCTTCCTTGCATCTGGTGGGCACCCTCGTGACCACAAAGACTCCAGAAGAAGAGGCAGTAGCCAAAGTGGTAGAAGGGGAGATGAAGGCTTCAGGGGCCAAAGAGGAGAAGGAAGTACTGAGCTCATTCTGGAAGTCTGTGCTGGCAGGGCCTCTGCCCATGCCCCTGTGTCCAGGCCACAGGGAGCCATGTGTGATGCGTACTGTGAAGAAGCCAGGCCCTAACTTGGGCCGCCGCTTCTACATATGTGCCAGGCCTCGGGGTCCTCCCAGTGACCCCTCTTCCCGCTGCAACTTCTTCCAGTGGACTAGGCCCAGCTGAACCAACTGAAGGCTAGGGATATGTGGCATGGTCACCCTTGCACAGGATCTGATGCCAACTCCCTTCTAAGTTACTAATGCTGCCTTCTCTCCCAAAGCCTCCTTTCCTCCTTTCTTCATCCTCTTCCTCTTTTTTTTCTGTTGCTCTTCCTCTCAGAAGGCTTTCATCTTTCCTGGTACAACTTCCATCTTCCTCTGAAGCCTCTCTTCCTCTTTCTTCTTATCTAACTTTCTAGTTGGTGAGCTTCTTGTGCCTTAATGTTCTAACCCAGTCCTGTACCCCACTTCCCACCTTCCTGTCAAGTACATGGGAATCTGGTGTTCCGAATAGTTACCACTTTAAACCCCATCTGTTCTTATTGGGAAATGTTCATAAATAAAGTGTTTTTGCTACAGAGTATGTATGACACTGAGTGGACATTTTGGATGTGTTCTGTGTAGTTACAGAGTCAAAAGCTATCCCAATACAGGATTTGCCAGCTGCCTGCATCCCAGTGATACAACACCTAGGGAGAAGGGAGTGATACTCATTATAAACAGCTTTGCTGGGTTACAGAGATTTGCTGAACTGCTGAGCTTGGATGAGTAGGAGTGCCAGGTGTGGTGAGGTGTGGCATAAAACACAGTGACGTGTATGGCCTAAACAGTAGCTTCCCAACTAATATGTCCCATCCCCCAGCTGCCATTTATTTATTACAGGATGGAAAGGAATGGGATTGAGATACCACAAATCTCAGGGAAGGCCACCTCCTCTACAGGTACTATTATTAGTTCCTTATTGAGATTTCATTGAACATGTTGCTTGCTATAACCAGGCTTCTTTTATCACCTTAGAAACAGGACTGCTAAGTACTGTAAGATGCTGTGAGAGAGAAAGAGGAATAGTTGAAGAGATCCAGACCTGCTTCTGGAAAATAACCTCAGTATGGAGATGCCATTCCTCCCTTCCAGAGACTGACTCATCTCTTGGCATTAGAGGCTACCTGGAAGCCAGGTTTCCTAAGTCCCTCTAAAAGCAGAAACTAGGCAAGGATTTCCACTGTTTCTATTCCTATTCAATATAGACCTCAAAACGTTAGAGCAGTTAGACAAGAGAAAAATAAAAGGAATAAGGATTGGAAAGGAAGTCAGTATCACTTGCAGATGACATGATGCTCTCTACATAGAAGACCCAAAGTATTCCAACAAAAGATACCTAAAAGTAATAGCCAAATTCAGCAATGCAGACCACAAAATGAACACAAAAATAATGCTCCTGTACACTAATATTCCTAACAATGATTAGGAAGGAAGCACTCACAGTAGCATCAAGAAAAAAAAACATTTAGGAATGAATTAACCTATTCAAGGAAGTGAAAGACCACTTTGTTGAAAATTACATCACTGGAAAAGGAGATTGAAGAAAACATCAGAAATGCAAAGATACTGGAGAGTCAAAGTGAGTATACGCCCAAACCTGATACACAGATTTAAAGGAATCCCAATCAGTGTGAACAGCAATGCTGAAACTCATACAGAACCAGAGAGATACAACATAGCAAAAGCAATGGTGGGTAACAAAAGCAAGGTAGGGGGGATCACAAGGCTAGATAGGAGCTTTCACTACAGAGCTACAGAGATTAAAAACAGTGGGACTGGCACAAAAACACAAAGATCAGTGGAACAGAAGAAAGGAAGCGGAAACAACTCCAGACAATTCAACTATTTGACCTTCAGAAAAGAGGGCAAAAGAGTTCACTGTGGGAACGTTAGCCTCTTTAAGAAATGATGCTGAGAAAATTGGACATCTGTGTGCAGAAGATTAGTTTAAACCCATATATTTCACCTAAAAAGTGGGTCAGATCTAAATGTTAAATTCTTTTTTTTTTTTTTTGAGACAGGGTCTCGCTTTGTAGTTCAGGCTGGCCCTGAGCTCACTATGTAGCCCAGGCAAGCCTCGAACTCAGCAATCCTCCTGTCTCTGCCTCCCAAGTGCTGGGTTACAGGCGCGAGCCACCACGCCTGGCCTAAATGTTAAATTCCTAATGTGTTGGAAGATAAAATAGGCACAACTGTTGAAGACAGGCATAGGCAAGGGCTTTCTGAAAACGCTAATGGCACAAGAAATAGCAAGAATTGACAAACAGGATCATACCGAATTAAAAAAGCGGCACAGCAGAAGAAATAACCAACAGAGTCAATCTACATAATGGCAAAAAATTTTACAAACTGTTCCTTGGACAGAGAACTAACATCTAGTGTATATAAAGTACTCAAAACAATTAGATTCCCTAATTAGAGACCATCAAAAAGTGGGCAACTGAAATGAATAGGCACTTCTCAAATAAAGAAGGACAAGTGGCCAATAAATATGTGAAAAAAATGTCAACATCCCTAGGTATTAGAGAAATGCAAATTTAAAACAACACTGAGATTTCTTTGCCCAAAAAGAATGGCTATCATCAAGAAATCTAATAAATGTGGACAAGGCTGTGGGAAAGAAAGAATCCTACACTGTATGTGAGAATATAAACTGGTATGAGCACTATGGAAATCAGTATGGAGGGTCCTCATAAGACCAAAACCAGGAAGTCTGACTCACCTATTTCCCTACTAGGTATCTTCCTATCATATTACAATGATACCTGCATACCTGTGTTTATAAGCAGCACAGTTTATAATAGCTAAATCTTGGAAATGGCTTATATGCCCATCAACGAATGGATTAAAAAATATATGTAATGGAATAGTTCTATAACATAAAGATAAACTCAAAACAAGCAAATGGATGTACCTAAATATTATAATGTTAAGTGAAATCAAACAAGCTTAAGTATTGCATGGTTTTTCTTATATGAGAAACCCAAAGTATAAAGAGCAAAATAAAAGTAGGTAAAAGGAAGTAGGAAGATCTTTTTCAAGTGAGAAGGGGACCAAGAAATGGAAGGAGCAGGGAGGGGTGGGACAGTTCAGGGACAAAAAAGCAGAGTGGTGTGTACATGTACCCACAATAAGCAATCATGTACTGTGGACAAGTAATAAAAATATAAAAATGAGCCCTGGATCTTTGTTGAAGCTCTTGAGAAAGTAACTTCAAATCTGCCAAATATTTTGGCTCTTTGGGCTACTCATTGTGTAGTTAGCTATTGCCTAGTTTTTCCCTCTTTCTGGATCTGGATTTCTCTTGTCAGTAAGATGAGCTGGTCAGACCAATAAGTGATCTGTGGTTCTTTTTATGGTTTTGGGATTCGACTGAGGAAGTCCAGGGTATCGTGTGCGTTCTCTGTCCAATAAAGGGTGACAAATGCTGCAATATGCTCTTTATTTTTAGACTCAGGTCAGCTAGAGACACACAACAAAGCAGAGAACAGGAGGCCCAGCCCCGAGTGAAATAAAGATGGGGTGAGCATCCAAGGCAGCTGGCTTCTTAGGCATAGGTGGTAACGTATTGGGGTCCCATGTTCCCAAAGTAGGAGCGTTCCCACTCACTCATGAGCTCAAAGTGCACAGGGCGGTGACAAAAGTTGCAGGCAGCCACAGACACATCCTGGAGGGGCAGCCCCACCTCAGTCCAGACTAGCAGCAACTTCTCTGGAAGTGGCAGCAAGAGGGAAGGGAAAGAACTGGTTAGGTTTGGTCTTCCAAATCCCTGTGCTGCCATACGAATACGCCAAGACATTGCTCCCTTCAAGCCTTTGAGGTGCCTCAAGGCTGTAAGTGCCTGTATCTCTCCAGTGTGAGCCGTGACTATTACCGTTTGTCTTTGAGCACCAGGTTAGATCGAAGTTTGGGCAGCACTCTGCCACAGCTTGAAGTCCTACTATCCTGGTCTGGGCCACTTCATGCGAGCATGCTCTTTCCTGTGCGAGGGTTCCCTCGATCCTGTTCCGCTGGCCATGCAAGATTCAGCTCAGGTGTCACCCTCCCTTGGAGCCCCGCCTTGATACACCAGGCCGAGCTGTGCCTCTCCTCTCGCCCCTTGTTTGTGCTACCACAGCTCGTCCATGCACTGTCTTTGTTAAGGTTTGATCACCCCTTGATATTGTGTGTTTTGCCGTGGTCTCCCCAATAAAAGTAGAGAGCCCTGTGAGTCTGTGGGCTGTTTTCCATTCCTTCGTGACACTACGGTAGGCCCTGGCACACAACAGGTGTTCCAGAAATTATTTCTGACCTGAGTGAAACATACCTTCTTGACTTCTTCAGATGTGAGGGCTGAGGGATGAGGAGGTGCTGTAGGTGCCCGTGCCGAGGACTTACCGATAAAATCTTCCATCATCTGAGGGCTGTGGTGGGGAGAGGGCGCCAGGCGTAGCAGCTCCTCACCACGGGGTACAGTCGGATAGTTGATGGCCTGCACGTAGATGCCATGCTTGGAGAGCAGGAGATCACAGATCTTGCTGTTGAGCTCTGCATTACCCACCTGGGCTCAAAATAAAGGCCTTTTAGTGTCTTCCACCCAGGGCACACCACCACTAGCTCTGTTAAACTGGGGCACCCAGATCAAGGAACACCACTAAATTTGGGGACAGAGTTTACTTTTATTTAATGGGGCGGTTAGTAGCAGCTTCAGAATTTCTGTCAAAGAGGATCTGAGACCCAGTAATGAAATTTGAAGGAGGGCTATCGGTGGCACTGGAGTCCTTGCCTTGAGGCTATTTGCAAAGCAAGCACCTGGGTAAATTTGGAATAGTTCTTCTTGAGGAGACAAACTTACCAAGCCAGCTCTAAGGTGCTGCCACTGGGTTGACTTAACATTTTAAAAAACAAGGCTTTCAAGGGAACTTTGGATTAGCCTTAGAAGCAGTGGCTATAGCTGTCCCTCTCTGTTTGTGGCTCCTGTTGTAGACTCAGATTGACTCTCCTCCAATGATTTAGCCAACCTCAGATCAAAAATAAGTTTTTATAACTGTGTATAGCCTGGAAGGGTGGTGTGTGCTTATAACCCCAGCACCAGGAGGCTGAGGCAGGAGAATTGCCACAAGTTTGAGGCCAGCCTGGACTATATAGTGAGTTCAAGGCCAGCCTGAGCTACATAGTAAGACCCTGTCTCAAAACAAAGCAAAACAAAACAAAACAAGGGCCAAGGATTTAGTTCAGTGGTTCTGGCGTCTGTCTCACAAGGGCAAGATCCCGAGTCTGATCTCTGGTACCACATACCACAATGCTGGGTGAGGTGGCTCACAATTGTAATCCCAGCATCTGGGAGGCAGAGGCAGGAGGCTTGCTGTGAGTTCAACGCTAGCCTGGGCTACATAATGAGCTCAGGGCCAGCCTGAACTACAAAGCGAGACCCTGTCTCAAAAACAAAACAAAACAAAAACTATGTGCAGTGAACACACACAGAATTTTGTTATTTCTTAAGCAATACAGTACAACTATTTCTATAGCACTCACATTATATTAGGTATTATAAGTAACTAGGAATGACTTGAGTATATGGGAGGATTGGGTATGTTATATGCAAATGCTGTGCCATTTTATATAAAGGACTTGAGCAGTCATGGCCTTGGTAAAGATGGGGGTGGTCCTGGAACCAGTTCACTACAAATACCAAGAAATGACTATATTTATTTCTCATCCACGAAATTGTTGCCAAAAAAGTATTCTTGTCACACCATGACTCACCAATCCACATAAATACATGCTAATAGTAGTTCACTTTTTCAAGGCATTGTAAACGTTCAAACATGGTTGGGAATCCAAAATAGAAGCTAGTCCAGTAGCTTTTAATTTCCCTTTTCTGACCTCAATTCTCATAAACAAATAGGTTTTACACTATAACCATATGAGTACATACACACATATGCACCTACTTGTGGAAATACACATACACAAAACTGAACAAATACCTCACAAACTGATATCCTGTTTGTGAGGCACTCCAACATTTTCTATTTTAAATGCTAACTGTAACCACTAAACTGATTCTGTGACCCACTAATTCTCTCCATAAACAATCTGAAAAACACTGAATGAGTTCTCAGTACTGTGATGGTCAGGACGGTCCAATAAGCACGAGATAATGGCTGTGCAAGAAAGAAGTTGGTTAATCTAGAATGGCTGATGAGTTTTCAAATAGAGGGATCAAACTGGCTGTAAGGAGGATGGCTTACAGGAACACAAAAGTATGACAAGAGTAGGTATAGGTTTGCTCGGAGTAGGAAGGTTTTAAGAGATAAGTGGGGAAGGCAGTGGGCAGGGTGGGGCTCTCACCCGGATAGGAATGATATGGCTGGGGCAGGGGATGACAGGAAGGCCCCTGTCCATTAGGAGCTGGCGCAGGTGCTTGACGTTGCGCTGGTGGGCCCGCCTCAGCGCTTGGCCCTCCTCTCCCTTGAGCACGCGGACAGATTCTAGAGCCCCAGAAAGCACCATGGGGGGCAGTGAAGTGGTGAAGATGAAGCCAGCAGCATAGGAGCGCACCATGTCCACCAAGTCACAGGTGCTGGCAATATAGCCGCCCACACAGCCAAAGGCTTTGCCTGGAGAGAGACAAGAGAAAGATATATACAGTCTCCTTAATTAGTCTCCATAGGAACAAGATTGTGTCTCAGGTAATCAAGCAGGTACACTTGAAACTGGGGGTCCAGCCTCCCTGCCTAGGCTTCTGCTCCTCTCTCTCGCTCATGACAAGGCAGAGTGGATAATCCTGTGGCTCTAAGATAGGACTTTCCAGTTGTGCCATGTGTAATGACTAGATAGGAAGGACCAGGGTGGGACCTTTGGCTGATTAGGGTCAGGAGTGGAGCTAAAATGAAGCTTGGAACTAGTGTGGAGGAGAAAAACAGATGCTCAGTTACTGAAGTTGAACCTGGCTTGCTATTTGGCTCAGCTCGGGGGGGGGTCTTTTCAAACCCCACCCCAGACTCTCTCAGCAACCTGGCAGTAGAATGAGAATGGAGAGAGGGAATTCAGGAAGACAGTAGCTTGGGGCTCTAAATTCTACCCCAAATTCAACTCCTGCAGCTTTGGGGAGAAGGAAATAAAAGGTCTTACAGAGGTTTCCTCCTTGGACTGCACGTAAGGGAGGCCCAAATTGTTACTCACCAAGAGTTCCAGAGACAATGTCAATCTTGTGCATAATTCCATCACGTTCCCCAATCCCAGCGCCCCGGGACCCATACAGTCCCACAGCATGGACCTCATCCACGAAAGTCAGGGCTCCATAATGATGTGCAATGTCACACAACTCCTCAAGAGGACAGATGGCACCTAAACAAAGCCAAAACATAGCTGTAGGAGATCATAACCCTTCTCCAACTCCATCCATATCTACTTGGCATTGGAAAGGGTGTTGTAGAAAGGGAAGAGAGGGGACTTTTTCAACCACCTTCCAGGGGTGTGTGTGTGTGTGTGTGTGTGTGTTGGTGTTGTTGCATATTCTGAAACCTGAGATAAAGGGCTTGGCTCTCTCTATTTATCCTTACTTCATTTTGATGATGCCTAGTCCCTTGTTTTTGTCATGTTAGTCTCAGCCAGTTACTATTGACAGCCCTATGAATATTTTGAATCTTCTCTGGTCCTTCCTGTTTGTGTCTTTCTTGGTTTCTGTCTCTATCTCCTTTTTGTGTCCGTTTTCATCTTATTTCTGTGTCCATTTTTATGTATTTGCCCTTGTTTTTCTCACTATTCTGCCTTCTTTGCCTTCTCTATCCTTCCCTCCCTGTCTCCTTACTTCCCTCCCTCTCTCTCCGTCAGCTCCCCTTTCCTTTCTTCACTATTTGTAGCCCTTTCTGTCTGCTTGTCTTCAGAGTTCTCTGTGACACTGTCTCTTTCTGAGTTTCTTCGTGCCTCTGCCTCTTTTCTGTGTTTCTCTTGTGCCTTTGTCAGTAGAGTTCCCTGAGAGAACTTTCCCTCAGGCTTAGTTACAATCTACCAAATGAAAGTGAATTAGAAGTAATTAGTATATTCCCCTCCATTTTCCATACAGAGTTAGCATTTTTCCATGTGTGTTCTAGTATCATCTATACTGATAGTTGTATATAAGATATTCAAATGTGAATCTCCTGTACAGACTTTATGACTACTCTGCGTATTACAAAACCCCCACATTTTGCTATTACTCATCTCTCTCTCCTTAGAAAGTGCTGAGACAGAGGAAGTTGAAATACAGGAGAAATTTCTACAGGTGGAAGCTGAGATGAAATGAGGACTTCTTTCCTTAAATCCTATTCCTCAGAATAGGATTCCTAAATCGTGTGACTTTTCACTAGGACCGAAAACAGGAAGATTTGGACATTATTTCAGTTGGAAGAGGAAAAGAGGTAGAAGGGTAAAGGCACTCATTTCTACTAAAGTATAATAAATTGTATGGCCTCCATCATCTCTATTCTTACAGCCAGGTGTTATTTTCCCTTGGGGAAAGTTGAGGCTCAGCATGTTAGAGTTATCCACAGTCATACAGACAGTGTATATCAAAAGTGGGTTGAACCCAGGCCTGTCTGACTTCAAAACCGGTTTTAATTTCAGTGCTTCCTACTGGAACTTGAAAAAAACCCTAGGCAATGGTTTGTGAAACATTTCCTTGTAGGACCACTGGCATGATTGATTTGGGCACTGTTTCTAAAGGAAGGAGTATCTATCATGTGAAGGGTTTGGAGTTATATGTCCTAGGGTTAAAACACATACAAAAATTTAGTTTGATCTTTAGATTTTTTTCCTTTTAAGATGAGTGGAAAATGTTATTTTTGTCCTTTGGCATTTACCAGTTATGTGAAGCTATGTAAGTTATTCTACTTGTATATTTTTCAGCTTCCTCATGTAAAAAAAAATATTGCTAACACCTATCTCATAGAATTCTGAAACTTAAATGAATTAATATTTAAATGAACTAATATTTTAGCTTAGCATATAATAAGGCCCTGAAAAATGTTAGTTGCTACCATTATCATCATGATTTTTATAAGAAAATTCTAAGAAACCCATTCACATTTGTACATACCATCCATGGAGTGAACAGTCTCAAAGGCCACAATTTTGGGTATCTTTGGGTTGGACTTCTCTAGAAGTTTCTTCAGGTGGTCAGGATCATTGTGCCTAAAGACAAACTTGGTGGCACCACTGTTGCGAATACCTTGGATCATGGAAGCATGGTTGCCTGCATCTGAGTAAACTTCACACCCTGAGAAATCAGATGTATAACTTTTAAGCCTCTTAGTTCTCCCACTTCAACCTCCAGATATGACCTGGCAGGGGAGGAAAGTCTAGCTCTTCCTCACCTTGAAGACCATACTTTGCTTTCCCTTCCTCTGGAAGCCTTTTTGATACCTCTGCCCTTCTTGAAAGAACCCCCTGTCCTGAAATTCTGGCCTTCCAGTCTTCTTTAAGTCATTTCTAACTCTGGTCTTGCCTCTCTCTTGAGCTGGAGGAAAATTTAATTTCCCACAAAGCTTTAGAGTTCTCTGAGGACAAACCTAGATTCATTTTCCACAACACATAAAATCAGGACGGAGATGTCTCCCTCCCGGAGCAAATGGTTGTAGATTTAGGCTAACTGTGGAATCTTCCTGGCCTACATGAAATCTCAACCTTCCAAGTAGCATCCACCTAATTATAGGTATAGGGATAAGGATAGGGATGAAATCTCATCAGGCTTTCTGTGTTGGAATCGTATGCTCATGGAAAGTCAGAGCAAGAAGGGCAGTTTATCAGCCTCTTTACAAGAAAAAAGCTAAACTATAGAGAGAGGAAGGCTTTTATATAGAACCTGAGGAAGGAAGCGGTTTTACTGTGTAATTCTCTGAGGGCAGGTGGGACGGAAATTTGATGGAGAGAGCTGATTTTTGAACTACTTAAGTTGCATTAACATCAAGGCATTGTGGTCCTTCATAAGAGTAAGGGATAACTTCTACATGAAAAAATAAATCATGATTTCTTAGAAGACATGGATTAAGGACTGGGGATTTTTTTTTTTTTGAGACAGGGTCTTGTTTTGTAGTTCAGGCTGGCCCTGAGCTCACTATGTAGCCCAGGCAAGCCTTGAACTCAGCAATCCTCCTGTCTCTGCCTCCTGAGTGCTGGGATTACAGGCATGAGCCACCACGCCCGGCACTGTGGTATGTGGTATTGATTGCTGGTGGGTGTGAGTCACCATGCCCAGCACTGTATGTGGTTACCAGGGATTGAACTCAGGACCTTGCGCTTGCGAGGCAGGTGCCAAAACCACTGAGTTAAATCTCCAGCCCAAAGACTGGGGATTTTTTGTTTGTTTTTGTGGTACTGGGGTCTGAACCCAACACTTTCACCTCAGACTGATAGTTTCTGTAGAACAGAAATAAAACCCTTTTTATCTTTCTATACTTTATAGCTAGTACAGTGAATGTTAAGTCAATATGTCTTGAGTGAATGGATCAATAAACAAATGACTGATTTATAAGTGAGAGAATGAGTAAATGAACAATTATCACATTAAAGAGTAAGAGGAAGGGATGTCCAAAGATAAGGCTGGAGAAATATGTAGAAGCTAGATTATTGAGAGCTTTAGAAGCCATTGTAGGAAGTTTAGATTTAATCTTAAGGATAATGAGAATCTATTAAAGACTTTTGACCAAGGAACCAATGAAGATAGGCTTACACTTTAAAAACATTTTTCTGACTACAGTGAAGAATAGGTCATAGAAGGACAAAGATTAAATCTTTAACTTGATGCTGGACTAGACAAGAACGGTAGCAGTGGAGATGGAACAGTGTTGAATTTTAGTGGTTGAAAAGGACAAGACTGACAGAAAAATCTCAAAGATGTTGAGTTTATTTGGGGGTTATGGGTGTGACTTCAGGAAATTTTCCATTGAGCAGAAGGGAAGATAGTAGACAGCAAGTGTAGAGACTTTTCTCAAGCAGTTGTTATAAGGAGAGAACCAGGGCAGTAACTAGAGCGTGATGGGGAACTGAGGCAGTGTTCTTTTTAAATGTAAAAGATTTGAACATAATTGAAGATATAGGAAGAGAGTTGGTAGATCAAGGTTCCTGAAGAGGGCATGGGGAATGAAACACTGAACACCAGTGAAGAGATTAGTCGACAAGAAAAATTACACTTCATATACTGTTACAGAGGAGAAATAGTGAGGAGAGAAGAGGCAGGGATGCTTGTAAGTTTGAAGGTACTTCGTGGCTAGGAGTTGAGTATATTGCGGCCTATTATCTTCTATTTCCAGTGCAGTAGAAGGTGCAGACATCTGATGAAGAGGAGAGAGAAGAATGACTGAGGATTGGGATTGAGCAAAACTGCTTCAGAGAGTTGAAAAATTGATCAAGGCAACAAAACTAATGGCACACAGTATCCGGGGGGCAGAGGGGTTAAGGAATATAACTTTTTAGTGGTCCCTATGTGAACCTTCATATGAGCTCAGGATTGATTTAGGGGATGTTGAGAGTTGTTTTCATTCTGTATTGAGGTTTTGAAGGAGGGATGGATGAAAAGGCATATGAGGTGATGATGTTATTGACTGGAGAGGGGGAGAGTGGGGGCGTAGGGTCCAGTGTATGAATAACAAAATTGGCTCCAGGTAGAAAAAGAAATGTATCTTTCACTGTAAAAGGAAAGAATGGGGAAAGGTAGATGAACAACTGGGTAAGTTTCTAAGTTTAATGTCAATAATAAACTCCACAAGGCTTCTGCGTCATTTGTCAAGTAAGATATGGAGTTATTCAGCAAGAGCGAAAGAGTATGTAGTCAGAGATTTTACAGAGGAAGGGTGGTTTGTAACATCTCTGGAGACACAAAAGCACTATTGATGCATGTTAAATACCCAGTTGAGTTCGAAGGTAATGAATTTATGATTTTACTCTTCTGTGAGACTGGGTGACGTTCCCCAGGACTGGTCCTCAGCGTAGGTGCAAAAGATAAAAATAGTAGAGGAACACAATCACACTGTCACAAATATGTGAAGTAGGTTCAAAGGAAGAACAGCAGGAGCAGATGAACTCAGAACAAAGGGAATAAGCAGTGGTGACAGTGAGACTGGTTGCTGTATTGCGGGATACCCGTCTTGAACAAAACTGAGGCCTCAAGCTTACCTGGCAGGAGCTTGGCCAAGGTGAACAGTGTAGAGTCATTGGCCACGAAGCAGGAGGAGAAAAGCAGAGCTGAATCCTTCTGGTGCAGCTCAGCTAGCTCCTGCTCAAGCTCCACATGAAACTTACTGGTACCCGAGATGTTGCGGGTGCCACCAGCTCCAGCTCCATGACGGTGCAGAACCTCCCTGGCCAGAAGAAAATAGAAAACATACAAGAAAACAAAAAAATACCTCATCAGAAGCAGAGGAACTGGGTAGGTTGCCCTTCTTTGATTGGGATCAATATTGACTTAGTGATGCTGTATGAATTACGAATTGTGTCTTATGTGACCAAGTAGAGGGTACAATGAGGAGAACAGGAAGACATGCCCTTTCTTCTAGGGCTGGAAGGACTCTGGGATGGAGAGAAAAGCTCGACTGAGCCTGAGCTCTTTGAAAAACCTTAGACAGTCGCACACCACCTCTGAGAATATTTACTTGGCAGTTAAATTAATAGCTTGTGGAGAATGAGCCTTGCTTGGTCTCCAGTCCTTTTCCTCCACAGCCCCAGATGCCTAAGAGTTTAGAAAATATGGTATGTTGGCTGATTTAGTTATTACCTGAAGAGAGGATGTGCTGGAACACTTTAGACAGAAAGGGTTGTGGTAGAACCCAGGTTTCTACCAGCAGATATGGTTCTTGATATTTCCTAGACCGATTCACACAGCTTATGGTAGAAACTCTACTACTCACTGTATGGCCTGCAAGACCCGGGAGTGCCGGCTCATGCCCAGGTAGTCATTACTACACCAGACAGACACGTCCTTTGAGGCCGCAGATGCCTCAAGGAAGTGTCGGGCAAAGGGGTATGCATCAGCCCAGCGATTCACAGTCTTGAACACGCGGTAAGTGTGGTCCTGTTTCTTCTCAATGATCTTGTTCTTGAAAAACTGGTCATAATCAAAAGCATGGTTTCCTGCAGGAGTAGAGATGGGGGTGAAAAGAATTTATTTCAAATCAGTCTAGTCAGCATTTTATCCATGTCGTTAATTTTGATTCTCTAATTTTCTTTCCATATACTCATTTATTTGCTCAGTTATTGACTTGCTGGTTCATATTAGTTCTCCACTACTTTGTTCATCCATGCTTTTGCTCACTCATTCACTTAATAATTCATTTATACATTCAATCAGACTTCCTACATTTGTCATAGCCTCATCCCCCTTCCCAGGGTTGGTGCAGAAACATCTTTATTGGAATTAAACTTTCAGAGTCTGCGGAAGAATTAGTAACATATCTAGCTGTTAATCATGTCTCCAGCACTTGTTACTTGTGTGGCCTGAAACCAATCATGAATCCTCTCTGTTTTAATGTCCTCTTTTATAGAATAGGGCTAATAATACATTCCTTGCAGAGTTATGAGCATCTGATGACAAACAGTATGGAGCACACACAAATTAACAGTTGGTGAATGTTAATAGAAATATTGTTGCTACTATGATAATAATAATGATAATAAAATACTAATAATTATATTACCATAACCAATGTTGAATGCATAGCTAATACACAGAAGGCCATCTTCCAGGAACTTAAAAATATTATTTCATTTATTACTTACAAAAGAACCCTACGTGAAAAGTTCTGGTAGTATCTCTGTTTTACAGATGAGGCAACTGAGGCATAAGGAGATTTGTTAACCTGATCAAAGTCATACAGTAAATTTCTAGCAAGTAAGTGATTCATTTGTTTAAAAAAATGACAAAGGTAATACTATGCATATTCTTTGGGTATATTTATATGTGTGTAAAAAGAATACACTAAATTGGAGGAATGTATTAAATAAGACATGAATTGAATTGTATGTCATTGATTAACTGAATGATATTGTATCCATACTACAGACACAATTGAACCATTAATAATGGTTATACAGCTCTATGTTTTGGATATGGAACAAGGCCCAGATCATATTGTGAAGTGAACAAAGCGGCATAAATGAACGCCAGGTACAATAAGATTGCATTTTTGAAGAAAATGTGTATGTGGTAAGAGAAGGAGAAAGGGGTTCTCTGTGTGTGTGCATGTGTGTTTAGCCATAGAAATACAACTTGTAGAAAACAAAACAGAAAGTTATACTGGATGGTAGAACTCTGAGTATTATAAATCCCCCTCTTCATATTTTCCTGTGTCTGTTGGAAAATTTTTAAAGATGAAAGATATTCTGTATATGTTAGATAACTTAATAAATCCACTATGAAAAATGAAAAGAGCCAATGGGAGCAAGCTTAAAATACTTAATGGGGGCTCATGGTAACATGCTATAAATGCCACACTTCAGTACATATAATTTTAGTTTTTCCTCCTGATAACCTATTACATGTATTAAAGTACCACTGAAGGGTAGAGACTTACTTGCCAAACTACGCACACCCAGCAAGTTCCAGCACTAAAATTTAAACTCAGACACTCTTTGGTTTGAGAATCTTTCCATTGCCCTTCCTCTACTGTCACAGACACCCTCTCAGCGCTCCTTCCCTGTCCTGACCCCCTTCATTTCCACCTTGGTACACTCACCAGCCATGTTGTTCTGAATCAGATGTGTGAGCATCTCTGGAGTCTGTTCTGTATCCTGAGGACGAGGGTATGGCTTCTGGCTACTTGAGGCCAGGGAGCTAGGCAAGTCTGAGAGAAGGTATTGGATTCATCAGCACAAAGAAAGTATGTTGTACAAAAGAAAGTATGTTGTACTCTTTAGTCTCAATGTAATGTATAGAAATACGTTTATAAAGTGTAGAAGACTTTGAAGAAAGATAACAAATCTGAAAAACGAACTCCTACTTATCTCCTTATGTAACAATTCCTGTAATGTCAATAGACCTCTTTAAGATGAATCACAACTCTCCTCACTAGGATTTTCTCTTGGATGAGGTAACCAGGGTAGCCACTCTGAGGCCTGTCATTTGGAGATAGATGCACCTTATTCTTGTTTTCTTTAACATTATTCAATTTCAACTTTGAATTTTTTGCTTCCAATGATATCCCGAAAGAACTTATGAAAGATGTCAACATTGTGACCATCTCTCACGTTATTATTTTTGGGGGTCTGCACTAGTTGAGTGGACTACAGTAATCTATAGACTTGGGACCTCCCAAAAGATATATCCTGTTAAGAACAAATTTTATTTGAATTTGTCTTAATGAAGCTATTAGTTCAAGATATTTTTTAATGAAAAAGGAATGTGTTATGTAAAAAAGTAAAATCAAACAAATCATGTAGCTACTCTGCACCCTTTCCTTTTTATGCAACTACAGATTCTCATAATGTGGGTCTTAAGTGCTGAAACTCAGCCTGTTAGGATTTATTTAGCTACCTGGGAGAGAGGAGGCAGAACTCTAGAAGGCTCATCTTAATTAGACTAATGGCTAAAATTTAGGAGAGCCTGTCCATATGTGTGTGATGTGTCAGGTGTACTTCATTCCACAGTCTAAGCTTTTTCTACCACTGCTTCTATGGAAAAGATGTAAACTTCCATCAGGGGATATGTACTAGCTGCCTTAGGATTAGCCTAGCTCAGGACTATGAGGAAGTGGTTTCAAGCAATAGGGTAGAGGTTTGATAAGAGGGAACGCAACTTCAACCTGTCTTAAAAATCTTCACATCCTCCTGGACTTCTGGAGCTGCCTTCTGCACAATCTTGCTCTTTCCATCCCGGAGTTCTGACAACATGAAGGGACAGTGGCCCTTGGTCCAAGATGGAGACTCTATGGAAAGATAAAAGAGTAATTGAGGGTATGTCCCTAGTCCTCAGTTCAGTTCAGTGATGATTACTGAGAATCCACTATATCCCGAAGCCTCATCTCGGGTATGGGAGAGACAGAGCTGGATGAGTCTGGTCTCTAGACTAAGGTAGCACTTAAACTGGAGGGAGCGGCATACTGAAGACACACTGTGAAGGAAACTAACAGGAAAGACAAGGATTATGGAAAACTAAAAGATTTAGGAGATTCTAACCCAAAATTGACATTGGACAGGTTACAGGTCTATGCAGACTTTGCAGAGCAGTTAATCTCTAAACTCTGTGTTGAATGAGAAATATCAGATACTCTGGTACTCTGTGTAAGGCGCATCATCTTGTGACAATAAGTTTGAATCTGTATATTTTAAGTAGTTTCAGCATGACTGGAGCATACAGTCTGAAAAACATGGGAGTGGAACTTTTTAGAAAGTGTGGGAGAAGACATCTGTGTGGTATATTTTGAGGTCACTTCATTTTGTCTCGGCATTTTTCACATGAACTCTCCTAAATATTAAATGATAGCCAGCGTAACTTGGAACCTTGTCTTTGGAATCCACATATCACCCATCAGTGCCAGCCACCTCTTCTTACCTGCTCCAGCCTTAGTTGTTTTAAGGTGGGTTTGAGAATAGGTTGGTCCTTGGGTGGCTAGGATGGGACAGCGTCCAATACCAAACAGGAATTGATGAGTCTTAATCACTTTGGCCAGGAGGCCAGTGGGGGTCCGGGCAAGCACTGGGCAGCACTGTAGCAACATGACTGCTGCTACCATTCTGAGCCCGAACTCCTGCAGAAAATGTGAAAGAAATGAGATTCTATTATTAGGACCTGGGCAAAAGCCAAGAGTCACTCTTGTGGTGGTCCTAGGCTTTCCCTTCCCACCCAAAGCTCCCTGGTTTCTTCAGAGATGCCTTTGGTTTCTTTCCAAAGAAAGAACCTCTATTCTAATGTTAAACTGCACCAACAGGACATCAGAGAGGAAGAACAGGGGAACCGCCCTCTAGACAGAGGGTGAAGCAAAGAATTCTAACTGGAGGTCAGAAAACCAGGATTCTGACTCAAATTCTGCTCTTGAATCCCTCTGGGATTTTAGGGATTACTGAAATATGTTTATGAGTGTCACAATAAGAATTGCAGGGAGCTGTAGTGAGGGCAGGGGAATGGGGAAAAAAATGAGAATCAAGACGTGTCATGTACTGGCTTTTCTTGTTCCCCAGTTCTTTTCAAGCCACCTTTGGCCACCTCTCTGTCTAAGCTTTAGAACAGGATTAATGCTCAGTGTTGAATGTGATCACAATGTATATAAAAAATGTGCTGATAAAATCAATTTTTAAAAAAACAGAATTGATAACCAACTGGCCTTTCGATCAACATTTAAGGTCAAGAATCTTTCTAAGTTAAATCATGTCATATACTGGAACAAATTCCCGATATTGAATGTGATCATGATATGTATATACAATGTACCAATAAAGATAAAAGAACAACAACAAAAAAGAATCTTTCTAAGAATATTGGCCTCAGCTGAGTAAAGATTCAACCTTTTTTTTTTTTTTTTTTTTTTTTTTTTT
>PVIC010016370.1:0-34020 GCA_004025085.1 Thryonomys swinderianus | reverse complement strand
AAGAGCCCTTATGCCATCTCTGCTTTACAGGTGAGAACGCAAAGACAGAAAGGTGAAGGCGCTCACCCCGGGTCACACAGCATTCCACAGCAAGATCCTACAGCCCAGCGCTCTGCCTCCCACCCAGGCCTGGAGCCTAACAGGTCCGACATCCAGAAATACGTGATGCCCTTGTGCTGGGCTGCACCAGGGTGGTAGGCTCCCCACGCAGCAGGGCCCACTATATACAGCAAGGACTCCAGCAGAGGACAGCACAGTGCGGGCCCACAGAGGCCGGCTCTGATCCGGTACAATCCTCAGACCCCTCCTTAAAAATGTCACAGAAGGGGGCTGGGGATTTAGTTCAAGTGGTACCACGCCAACCTTGGACATACAAGGGCCCGAGTTCTATCCCCAGTACCACAAAAAAAAAAAAAAAGAAGGCTAGGGGTGTGGCCGGGCACACAGACACAGTCTCCTGCATCCACTCAGTCAGCATCTGCCGCGGTGCACTGGCCTGGCAGGCAAGTCCCGCAGGGGTTTTTCTTTGTGGTCCCTGACCAAGGAACCCCAGGAGATGGGGCAGAGCTCACAGCCATGGCGGCTCCTCCCCCGTACAAGGCCCCACGCCTCAGTGCCACCCGTTGGTCCCACCTGGGGGCCTGGGGACACTGGCTGTCACCTCAGCCAGCACAGCAGGAGCACCTGTGAGACAGGTGTGCAGGTTCCAGCTGGAGTCTCCAGGCATCTCGAAAGCACGCTGTGGACAAGGCTGTCCCTAAAAGCCACAGCAGAGACGGCACAGCCGGAGACCACGATCGAGACTCAGCCACCACCTGGAGTCGTGCACCAACCAACCAACCGACCTCACATGCAGGACGGTGCATGAGCTGCTTTTAGTTCCTCAAATGGGGCCTTGTGCTAGAGTCTGGTACACAACCCACGGTCCCCACCTGCACTGGCTGGGGCCTCCGCCTCCTGACCCCAGGAGAGGCCTCAGGGCCTCTACACGCTCCCTGTCCTCAGATGGGGCAGCGGCTCTTGCTCCAACACTGTCCCTTCTCATCAGTGACCGGGAGCCCCACACCTCCCAAGCCGCCCTGCCCTCCCCACAGGCAGTGTGTTCTGGTGTGTGTCTTGCACACTGAGAGTCATCGGGACGCTGCCTTACGGGGAGCTCCCTGGGGCCATCACCAGTCAGAGCCTGTGCTCCTGACCCAGACACTCCCAGCGAAGGCGTGCTCACTTCTGGCCCCAGGGTCTAGGGGTCCCAGGCCCGCCTGGGCAGCATCACACGGCCCCTCCCTGAACAGCCCTGGGGGACCTGCTCCTTGGGCCACATCCTGGCCACAAGAAGGTCACATGCCCTGGCCATGTGCCTGCTGGATGCTGGGTGCCTGCACCCGGGGACAGTGTTTCCGTCCAGCCCAGCACTCAGCCTGGCTCACGTCCCACTGTGGACCCCAGTGGCTTCCGGGCAAGGTGTGGCCAGGTTCAGGAAGCTGCCACTGACCCCTCGCTCCGGTCCCACCCCGAAGACTGGCTCAGCCTCGGCCTCAGGCACACGGTCACACAGCTCCCCAGGGAGCTGCAGAGCCATGCCCACCATGGTCAGGGCTCCCTGGCAGGGCTGGAAGGTGGGAGTGGCTGGGAGAGGTCTCGAGGCTGCCTGTGGCCTCTGCTGCCAGCGGGTCACCACCAAAGGCGACAGCACCCGGCACCCAGCTGGCCTCGTGGCTGTTGCTCACGCCAGGTGGACACACACCCTTGTGGGCACCCTTGTGCCCCCGATGGGTCACACCGGGCACAAGCTCAAACGGGGGTGGCGTCCTCAGCACACAGGGCCTGTGGGCAGGTACAAGCCTGTGGCCTAAAGCCTGGGCTCCTCAGCCCACGTCTGGGCCTGTGCCTCCCTCTGTCCCAGCGCACAAGCTCGGGAGGGAGGACAGCAGCCTTTGGCCCAACCCTGTGGTGGACATGTCACCCAGAGCCCCGACCCGCAGCCAGACACAGGACACCAGGCAAGGACGGCACAGCAGGCTAGGCCCTCTGCTGACGGAGCCGAGGTGTCCCAGAGACACCAGCACCTGGCAGCCAGCGTGGTGGCTCCACGGCCAGCGAACAGCCTCCCAGGCTGCAAACCGCCATGCCACGGTGGAGATAAGGACCGAGCGGGCTGCTGGGAGAGGCCGGTCACAGGCCCAGGCCTGCAAGGGCCTCATGAGGGGCGGCTGTGGCCGCGTGACTCCTCCCGAGGGCCGCAGGTCCAAAGCCTGCACACAAAGCAGAGACGTGCGACTGCCCGGGGAGGCCATCAGCCTCCAGGACCTGCTCAGCTCATGGTGTGCCGGGGACCCAGGAAAGGGCAGCCAGAACATCGCAAGGGCACCCCGTTTTGCTCGGGGGAGCCCCAGCCCAAGGCTCTGGGTGCACCCCCATCAGCACTGAGCCCGGGAAGTGCATGGGTGGGCAAGCCCTGCAAGACCCTTCTCATGGGCGTGTGCAGCAGCCCCCACGATCCACCGAGGTGGGGAGGGGACCCCAGGAATGACCCTAGCAGCTCAGGGAACCGTGTGTGAAGGTGGCATGGGGCCCACTGGGCATGGGAAGGCGCGCTGCCTGCACCCAGCACCTCAACCCCGTCTGAGCGCCCAGCTCGGGGTCGGCGTGAAGCAGCTGCCTCAAGGAAGCGTTTATTGCAGCAGCACAGGTGGGTGCCGCCTGCACAGCCAACAGACACCTGGGCGTCCAGGTCCTGGTGGAGTGGCATCTGCTGCTCATGGCACCCACAGCACCATCCTCAGCAGCAGCCTGGAGCCACAGACAGAGACAGACATGCTCGGCCGCCGGACTCCAGGAGCCGGGGCACATGGACGGGCCCCAGCTCCCACGCAAGCTCCCGCTGGCCCTCTCTGAGAAAGCCCCCTCCTAAATCGGGGGCCCAGGAGTGGGGCAGATGGAGGCCCTCTGGCCCTGATGCCCACCTCCGGGACGAGCCCAGTCACCCACCTTCCTGGGGCTGCCCGGGAGAGCAGAGCCAGCCTCGGCCGGCGAGTGCAGCCACATTGTTTTCCCAGCAGCCCGCAGAGGGACGGAGAGAGCGTGACCAGGGGACAGGCAGCTGCGGGAGGCAGGGGAGCGGCCTGTGCTCACGGCCGCAGGCTGCCGGGGCGGGCTGTCAGGGAAGGAGGATCCACTGTCAGCACTGAGGATCGGCCACCCTGGTGACGGGGACGGGGACTGGGTGGCCACCTGGGCCTGTGCCCACATTCTTTGAGCATGGCCAGCTGCAGGCTCTCTCAAACATGGCCGGGTACGGTCAGAGTTGGAGATGGGTTTAGGGTTAGCTAGAGTTTAAAGTTAGGGGTTAGGGTTTAGGTTTAAGCATCAGGTGTTAAGGTTTAGGGGTTAGTGGTTTGGGGTTAGAGTTTTAGGGTTAAGGGTTAGGGTTAAGGTTGGGTTAGGAGTTAGGGTTGGGCTTAAGGGTTAGGGTTAAAGTTGTGTTTAGGGTTTAGAGTTAAAGTTAGGGTTAGGGTTAAAAGTTAGGACTTCAGGGTTAGGGCTTAAGTTTTATGGTTAAGTGTTACAGATAACTGTTAAAATTGGTGTTAGGGTTTAGGGTTAAGTGTTAGGAGTTCTGGGTTAGGGGTTACGTTTTATGGTTAAGGTTAGCATTGCTCACTCTCTAGGGCTGGCTGATCATCCAAATTGCCCTAAACTCCCTTCTTCTGATCTCTTTAATTATGCACTACAAGTCTTGTTCAGAATAAATGTCACTGATTTTTAAGTCTTTGGTAAAAGCTTTTTGAAGAACAAGGAAACTCCAAATAGTATAGAGATTAATTGAGTCACGTTTGGTGTTGGAAATCCCCTGCTGCCAACATTTCAAAATCCCTTGGACAGACGAAGCGCAGAGGGACTGTGTGGTTGTTTCATGGGCCGCGGCTCTCCCGCTGGGGTGCTGGGGAGCCCCGGGAGGTGGGCCTGGGACGTGTGTGAGCTCCGAGGGAAGCAGCGGCCTCTCTTGGCCAGGAGCCCTCTTGGTCAGGTTCTGCCCCTGCCTGAGGAGGCGCCCGGGGCTGGGCGGTTGGGAAAGAACCTGAAGCCTGTCTATCTCTCTGACCCTCAGTCTGTCTGTGCCAGCAGCCTGCGTGCCCTTGGGGCTCTGGCCTCACTGTAATCTGCCAGAAGTTGCAGGTGGGCTGAGTGCCTGCCCTTCCTGGGTGGAGCTCTGCCCTGGAGTCCTGGAGAAGCTCTGTGTCAGGTGCCAGGCGAGCCCGCTGCTCTGGCCACCGCACACAGGCCTGGGGAGTGAGCCCCACTAAACGGGATGCTGTGGAGGGTCCCTGAGGGCCATACCACTCCCCCCGACCCCAGAGCTAAGGCCTCACGAGCGCTTGTTTGCCCCATCAGCCCCTGCAGGACACAGAAGCTGAGTTCACACCTGATTCCCGGGTTAGAGAACTGCCCTCCTGACCCACCCGGAGTGCACAGAAGAAAAAGGCTCCGATTCCTCTGGAGCAGCCCCCTCCTGCTGCGGGTCCCCCCCACGCTGTGTGCCGCCGAGGTCGCAGGGAGCACAGAGAGGTCAGCCAGAGCACTCACACAGGTGCTCCCCAACACTAGCCGCCACAGGCCCCAGAGCCTCCTGCCCACACCTCAGCACCCGTTCCCTGCCAGTCTAGAAGAGTCCCCAACACCACAGCCAAGTCTCTGAGTCACCCTGCAAGTGCCACCACGCATGGACCACCTCAGGCATCCATCAGTAGGGAAGCCCCGGCCGCAAACCAAAGCAGCCACCCTCACGCCTCTGCGGGGACAAGGAGCGGGCCTCAGGCCCGGGCAGTTTGCCAGGAGCTCAGAACGCGGCCAGGGCTGGCTTTGCTCTGTCGACAAATGGCAAGCATCACCGACCCCCAAACCCTTGCCATCATTCACACAATGTTTTCAAGCCAACTTTGCTTCCCTCTGACGCAGAAACCTGCCAGTGTTTCCCATTATGGGCCTGAGTATTTCAGGCTCCGAGGGCCACACAGCTCTTGTCACAGCGGCTATGAAACTCTCAGCTGTCATGGTCACATGTACCAGAAGGACTGTGGCTGTGTGCCAATAAAACTTTATTCACACCAACAGCCGGGGGCTGGCTGGCCTGTGCCTGTGAGTGGGAACCTGCCCTCCAGGACTCGGCCCCTAGCCTATCCCAGCTCTGGCACTGGCACTGAGAAAGCAGCAACTCCAAGTTCTATCTTTTTCCCTCTCATAGATACAGCACACTGTCCCGGGAAGCCGTCGCTTCAGTAATGAGGTTCCTTACAACACAGTGACCCCAGAGCCCTGGGCCAGGGTTCTGGGGGTTCCCCAGGCTACGGACGAGAAGGACCTTGTCTTTCAGCCCTATTCTGCTGCTGGCCGGGCTGGGCAGGACAAACGTCCCACAGGGGTGTCCCAGGCGGCCGCCACAGCCTGGCCCTCACCTGGCTCTTGCCCCGGCGCCGGTAGCTCCGCCTCACCAGGCTCTTGTAGTTCTCGTTCTTCTTGGTCAAGTAGTAGTAGAGGACGCACTCGGCCACTGTCTGCGGGGACAGAGAGAGCGCTGAGGCGCGGGCCTTCGAAGCGGGCAGCAGAGGCCTGGGTTCCAATCCCCGCTCCTCCACAGACAAGCCGGGTGATCTGGCCTCAGTGATCTCACCTCTCCCCACCTCAGTCTTCCAGGCCAGAAGACGGTGCGCTAACAACACACACGCCTCCCAGAACTGCCAAGCGGTGACTCCCAGCCGAGTCACTGCCGGGAGGTGGGAGGGACACGCAGAGAAGTTCAGCTGTTAACAGCGGTACCGCCATCGCTCACGTCAGCGCTAACAAGGGGTTTCTCTCAAGCCATTCAGCTCAAGTGGAAAAGGGGGCCTGTGCTCAGGCTGCTCACACTCAGGGCCTCCCCGGATCCATCTCAGGGACTCCGTCCTTTGGCCTCAGCCACCCTCCCAACACCAGGGTCACGAACAACCTTATCCAGGATTCAGGCCTGGTACACTTGGGTTCCCTGTATCTCGCCCTGACTTCCCCACATGGACCTGGGTCTGAACCCTGGTAGCTTCCTTGTCCAAACAAGCCCAGTGAGGGTCACTGGGGGTCACGGCCATGGCTGCTATTGAGATGCTGGGACTCTGCTGTGGAGGGGGGAGGAGGGCTGGACCCCAGCTCCCCAAAGCAAAAGGCCAGAGCAGGCTTCCTCCAGAAGTGGGTCACGGAGCAAGCAGGTCTTCCCAGGAAGCCCCAGTTCCACCTGGGGGATTTCCTTTTTCGCTGTGGTCCTGGGAAATGAACCCAGGGCCTCTGCAATGAGCTACATCCCCGGTCCTTATTTTATTTTGGCATAGTCTTGCTGAGTTGTCCAGGGTTCAAATTCTGAATCTTCCTGCCTCAGCCTCCCAGAGCGCTGGGATTATGGAAGCAGACCTGCACACCCGATAGAAGAGTTTTTAATCAGAAGCCCCCACATTACACACGCTGACCGGCCCAGTGGGCACCTGACCCCTTGTGTGATCCGGCCTGCTTGCCTCAGGCTGGGGGGAGAGGCGGGATCCCCTTGGCCCGGTGTCTGCCTTTGCTCCTACCAGGATGCTGTTACCTCCTCTCCTGGCCCCTGCATGCTTAGGTGTCCTGGGCCAGCCCGGAGCTAAGCATCCATGACACCGCTCAGTATCCAGGATGGCGTCCCCTCCCCCCACGGTCTTGCTCAACCCCCATGTGACCCACACCGCCTCTGCCCAGGAGTCCCCGTGGCGTCTACCAGCCGTCCACACCTGCGGCTGTAGTCACCGACTCAAGAACTATTTATGGGGCGTCTCTGCCACACTGGTTTTTCAGGCACGGAGCGCTGTCCCCGGCGTGTCCTGCCTGCCTCCTCGGAGGTCATCACCCACCAGGGGTGGCGCAGGGGGACGGCCACCCTCCGAACTGGGCCTGCACGGCCACACACAGACTGCAGCCCCGAGGGGACCCCACAGGCAGCACCCCTCAGGCTGGGGACTGTGGGATGGTGCCAACACCACCCACAGTGCCACCTCCACCTCCGTTGGCCTCAGGGCAATATCCGGCCAGCCTTGTGGGGCACAGAGAGCTGGGCTCTCAGGGATCTGGTTTGAAGACCCAAAGGGCAGTGGCTTCCAGCTGGGGTGTGAAGGGCACCACAGGCTGCGGACTCAGCTCCACTGCGATTGTGCAGAGCAAACTGGCCGGCCTGGTGGGTCGACCAGCACACTGTGCCCGTGACTGGGCTGCACGGTCACTGCCCTGTGTCCTGGGCATTTGTCACACCTGCCTCTGCTGTCCCCAGTGCCCAGGATGCTCAGGTCCATCTCTGAGAGGCCGGTGGGGAGCCGGGCACACGGGGCTCCAGGGACCCGGCCCCACGGCACCCTGGCTCCCCAGCACTGCTCCTCCTGCCCGGCTGGCCAGGCTAGATGGGCCTTGCATGTCCTCAGGGGGAAGACGGCCAGGGACAGGATGACAGGGGCCGTGGGTGACAAGGCCATCCAGAGCCCAGGGACAAGGACACCGAGGAGGCCCAGCAGGCCAGGGGCAGCCAGAGACTCACCTTCCTCTCCAGGAACGAGGCGATGAGGCCGAAGTTCTTAGGGTGCTGCATGAACCTGTGGCGGGGAGGACAGGGCGGGTGAGGCGGCCGAGGCGTGGCCCTGCCGGGTGGCCTGTAAACACACGGGCGCCTGCCATGTCCGCGCCCACCAGGATGCGTTGAGGCCAAGGGGCGTGGCAAGCGCGGGGCAGGGCACAAGCTTCCTCAGCTGAGTCACCAGCTACAGTGCCTTTGAAATAATTTGTCTGTCCTGCCAGAGGCAACGTCCAGGAAAAATGAGGACATGACAGCAGCCCTTTGGGGGACACCATGGCGACTGCACTGGGTCTCCACCTGGGCCTGGCCTGCCCACACAGCCGGCTCTGGAGGAGTCTGCGGCTCCAGCACTGGGCACTGGGCCTCCCCGAGAGGTGGGAAAGGGCCAGGAAGAACACGGCCAGCAGGAGGTGGTGGGTGCGGTGTAGAGCCTGGAAGCTGACACCAGCCACTGCTTCCTATGGAGCCCGGACAGTGACCAGGAATGCGTTATGCCAGGCTGAATTGGCAGAGCCAGGAGCAGGGTGGCAGCAGAAGGGACGTGGCCAAGGCTGGCGTGAGCAAAGGTGGGGGCCCGGCCCAGGGTTCCCCGAGACCTGTTCCACCCCACAGGCTATCAGCGGGGCAGGGCTCAGAACTACCAGACAGCAGACCAGGGCGGCTCCAAACGCTGCCCCCAAGGGGCCGGGCGGGAGGCCAGCGGCCCGCCCACGACCAGCCCAACACCAGAAAATCCGGAGCGGCTTGTCTCTTCCTGGAGGAAGCGTCAGGGACAGGACTGCAGCTCCCTGGCCAGGGGTCCTGCCCGCCTCAGCCACTGCAGAGCTAGGAGAGCTCAGAACACTCTTCTCGCGCGAGGAGTCAGCCCAGGCGCCAGCTCCGGCCCCTCAGTGGACACTACAGGAACATGGTGCCCTCAGGGCTGACAGGGAAGTCCCTAATTATGCCTCAGCTGCCCTGTGCTCAGGCTCCTGGGCCCCTGTGGGAGGTGGCCCAGCCTTTAGGTGGCACTGACGCCAGCCAGATCACATCCTGGGCCCCCACCGTGTCGTGCAGTCTGTTTGGACCCAACTGGTGGGTTTTCCGAGAGGACAGGATTTTCCCTCCTGAAGGCCCACGTGCTTCTCCTGAAAGAGTCACCCGAGAGCCTCGAGGCTGCTCAGTACCCGGCGCCAGCTTTCCCAGCCCACCTTCCCTTCCTGCCCTCCCGGCTGGGCACAGGCTGCGTGCTCTCCACGAGTCTCAACCTCTGTGCACCTGCGTGTGGCCCGCGTGACAGGGGTGGCCTCGGTGGGCTGCTCCGAGGCAAAGAGGGACAGCACCACGAACATAGCACAGCCGCAGTCCAAGGTCCTGATCAACAAATGGAGCCCGTGTGCCTCACATTCCGGCTCCATCGCTCACACACGTCCCCTGCGCCCAGGTACCGGGCTGAACAGGGGAGACCAGGACCTCAGAATGTGACCAAAGTGATAGGAATGGTTGCTCTGCCCCCATAACCCCGAAAGGGCTGGCGTCCCTACGAGAGGGGACACAGAGGCACCCAGGGGAGAGTCAACTGGCCAAAGGCCGGCCAGAGCCCGCGGCTTCCTTCGAGCCTCGCAGGGAGGCTGCAACCCACCAGGTCGGGTAGCAGGGACGCCGGAGCGGGCAAGGGCTGCCCGGCGGACTTACTTCTCCCGAAAGGTCTCCTTCTCCTGCTCACTCCACATGTTCATGACCTGGCGATCCTTGTACACTTTCATGGGGTCGTCCATGAGCCCGTTCATGTTGATGAACTTGATGCGCTGCTGGTCGGCGTCATAGAGCATAGGCGGGATCACGGCCAGCTGCCGCATCTGCTTCTCCAAGTTCTGTGGGCACAGCAGGGGGCGCTGGGCTCGGCAGGTGGAGGCGCCGGGCGGGAGGGCGGGGCGGGGGGGACCCAGGCGAGGCACACAGAGTGCGAGGGGCCGAAGAGCACGAAGGAGCCTCCACCCCGTAGCTGCTGCCAGGGAGGAAGATGGCCGGCAGCAACCAGTTTGCAAAGGGCAGGCTATAAATTAAGCGTAGCACAGTAGCTCCATCCGCAGCAGGAGGGCAAGCACCACAAAGCACAGCAGGGACCACTCTGCCCCAGCCCAGGTTGGCACCGGGCAGGTGGGCCTCGGGGTCCAGATGCCCACAGGGCACAGGAGCCAGGAACAACCTGAGCCAGGCAGAGGGGCTGGGCACAGCCTGGGGCCACCGTTGGGCCATGTGTCCCCCCAACCACCAGCTTAGGGGACAAAGAGTCTGCCCGCTGGGCCAGGGAAGGTGCTGTACCACCCAGGTACCTCGACCAGCCAATTAGTGGGGAAGAATAATCTAACTCCACAGCCAGCCAGGGGGTCGAAGGATCCTGTCCAGCTGCCCACATCCCGCCATGGGGCAGAGGGGTGCTCTAACCACGGGGTGACCAGCGTGTGGCCCCTGAGTGTCCCGGAGCCGCCCTCCCTGCTCCTCCTGGGCCCACGCTCCAGCTGCTGAGTCCAGAGGGGGGCAGTGTCCGCCCCCGCAGCCCCTGCCCACACTCCAGGCTCCTGAGGTCCCACGTCGCATTCCAGCCCCAACTTGGGTCTCCAGGGTGAGCCCGGCACCCCTCCCCTAACCAGGCCGAGGGTGACATCGAGAACGAACCCTGGCCAACAGGACACCCCACCAAGAGAAGGGACCCCTGCCCACCCCGCCCCACGGAGGGCCAGGGTTTCCCTGGATTCCGTTGCAACGCCAGCCGCTTTGCATCTTTCCTGAACAGCGCCCAGGGAGGAAGTCCCGTGCCCGATGCACAGCTTCCTAGGGCCACCAGGTTCCTGACCCACAAGACCGGCGGGGTCAGGCGAAGGGGACTGACAGAGGCCAATGCCCTCTCCAGGGAGCCCAGTACCCCGCTTCCTGGCAGTCTCTAGCCCCACTATCATAGCTTAGTTGGCCTGCAGGCGTCCAGCGCCCTGGGCAGGCCCACAGAGCCAAGCAAGACTGAAGCTCCTTTGACAAGGAGGCAATCACTGTGCCCTAGCCCCTCCCACCTGGATGGCTCAGCCAATAGGAAGCACTCCAGGGCTGGGGGCGGAGTCAGAGGTGGGCAGATGTGGGCTGCAGGCAGGCCAAGGGGATGGCCCAGGCTGCACCCTCCGAGCCCTGGGGTGAATCCAGTCTCCCCCGGCCCCTCCTGCCTGCGGCTGGGACAGCACCCAGGACACAGGGGACAGGGACATGGCCGCAGCCAGTGGGCCTCACCTCCTGCTCCGAGAGGCCATCGATGATCTCCGACACCTCATGCTCGCTGCGTGCGGCCGACATGGAGAGCCCACTGCCCCGCTGCCCCACCCTGCTGGGGACCAAAGGGACACACTCAGCACCGGCCCTTGCCAGCAGGAATGCCAGGGCTACCCCTGGCACCCAGCACAGCTGAGCTCCCACCCCAGCTCTGCCTCCTCGTGGCAGTCAGTTTCAGCACCTCGGTTTCCTCCTCGTAACCGGGATAACGAAGTGCCACCCATGGGCACAGCGGCCACGCCCGTGAGCCCAGCTAGCCAAGAGGCTGAGGCAGGAGGATCTCAGGCTCGAGCCCGGGGCTCACCTCTGCATCCGCTCCTGCAGCTCGCGCTGCTTGCGGATCTCGGGGAACTGCTTCTCGTAGTACTCGCGCACCTTGCTCTCCTTGGCGCGGCGCCGCGGGTTGTTCTCGATGCGCTCCACCTTCTTCTCCCAGGCCTCCATGAGCTGGTCATAGCGCTGGCAGAACTTCTGCTCCTGAGGGCATGGGGGCGGTGCTGAGGGCGCCTGGGCACCCGGGCCAGCCTCCCTGCCTGTCCGCAAGGGCACGGGCACATGGCAGATGCACGATGCCGCGCAGCCACAGGCGCAGGCCCCGGGAGAAACCCGGCCCCCCGCGGCCCACCAAGCCTCGCCCAGGATGGAGGCCCCCAGAGGCCGCACTCCCACCTCCGTCCCTGCTCCAGACGAGGACCCCCAGGTCTGACTGCCACGCGGGCCAACGCCCAGGATGGGGCTCCGTCACAAGGGCCTCATCGCCAGGGGAAGCAGGGGACCGGGTCTCGGGGAGGTGCCCTTGCTGGCCCTCGGCCCGGCTCCTCTTGGCTTTGTGGAGCCAGCGACAGAGTAAGGCCCTTTGTGTGCGCACTGGGCTCCCCACTCAGCTCCCGAGCAAGGGCACTGCGGCCTCCAGGCGGGGGCCTCAGACCTGAGTCATTACACTGCGGCCTCGGAGATGCCTCGGTCGGGCTGCAAGGCCGCTCCTGAGAGGTACCCAGCTCTGCAGCCCCTCCTCCTGTCGCAGCTTCCTGCCAGGCCCCCAGGGGCCTCTAACCCCTGGATTTTTATTTCATGTTTTGCAGCACTAGGGATTGAACCAGGGCCTCTGCACTGAGCTCCATCCCCAGCCCTCTTTCACTATTTTGAGACAGGGTCTCAGACAGCCTGGGCTCACACTTGAGACCCCGCTACCTCAGCTTCCCAGAGTGCAGCAATCTGAGGCGAAGCCCAACTCCGTCTTTCAAGAAATCGAACCCACTTGCTCTGCCTCCGCCAGCCCCACCTCTCCAGCTGTCAGCCACAGGGACCTGGGGGTCGCTTCCCTCCTCTCTGCCCCAGTGACCCCCAGCCCCACAGGGACACTGGGGACAGGCGAGGGGCGGGGGCTGGGAGACCCACTCGTGACGAGCAGGTGCAACAACCAGACAGCCAGCTGCCTGTCCCCTGCCCGCTGACAGGGCCCCGGGGTGACTGACTCCGGCTGGGACACTGGCGCTTGTGTCTTAACGCACAGACTGCATTCTTGATGGAGAATCAATACGTCTCGCTGTGCGGAGAGTAAAATCCAAGTGTGCCATCGCCATGAGGGCCAGCGTCCCCAGGTGCCCCATCCGAGGCGCCACGCCAACCCCCGCCAGGGCCCACACTGCCCAGCCGCCTCCAGCACCCTGCAGCCCCCAACCTGGAGCCCTGGCACACGCCGCGCCTTCAGCCTGGCACTGTGCCCAGATTGACAGCTCCCCCTTCCCAGTCACCAGCTGAGCAGCCTCCACAGGGTGCAGCCTGTGGACACCCAGGCTCCGTTCTCTGCCTCCAGCCCAGGGCACAACCTTCCTCCCAGACCTCCCCTTCCCAGCTGTGCAGCACAGGGCAGGCCACTCTACCACCCTGTGCCTCTGCGGCACGGGGCTGGGGAGATGCCCAGGGTGCAGCAGACACCCTCAGTGGGTTTGCCTGGACCTGGGCTCTGCGTACTCAGGCTCAATGACTGCGACCACCAGCCAGGCCTGTTCTGCTCACTCACAGAGCAGCTACCATCACATTTCAATTCCGGCCGTACCAAGAAGGCACCGACCGCGTGCTAGACTAACACGCTGGAGAGCTGACCGACCACAGGGCTCCGAGGACCCGAACCTGGGCAAGAAGCAGGCTCCAAGGACAGAAGCGACGTGACGCAGGGGCCAGGGACTTCCCGGGGCTCCCTGGGCCTCCCCCGCCCCCCACCGCACCCAGCAGCCTCGAGGCTCTGCTTGACTCTGGCACTGCTGTGTCCATGTCCTGACCCGCAGAGGTGAAAACCCACACCGAAGCCGGGGCCTGATCAAACCCCACCTGCAGTCCACCTGTGCCTTGAGTGCCCAGGCTCTCTGCTCAAGCGCGGGGAATCTACCCTCCTCGCTCCTCCTGCCCGCAGCTGAGGGCCACTCTCTGCCCCGCAGCCCTGTCCTTCCGTGGTCCTGGCTTTGCTCCCCGTCCGGACCCGGTCACAGGACTCACCCATTGCTTTCGTGCGTGGTTCCTCCGCTTGAAGTACAGGATGAGCTTCTTGCGCATGGCCTGGTTTCTGGGGGGCAGGGGACAGGGCTCAGCTGCTTCCCCGCCAACCTGGCCAGGTGGGCGCCCAAGGTCCACCCCACGACTGCTTCCCAGTGGCTCCCAAAACAACCACGTCCTGCCCATGGGCATCTGTTGCCCCCGGAAAGCTGGATAACCAGGAGACAAACGGCACAGGCCCTGGGCCCTGCGGCTCCAGCCTGGACCCCGGCCACCCTGTCCAGCACAGAGGAGATGGTGGGGACACCAGGTCCCCACAGCCCTGCAGTCCGGGGGAGTCTGTCTCCAAGGGAGACGCAGTGTTCAGAGGGTCAGAGGACAGAGGTGGGAAAACAGGCAGGGAATGACGGACAGCAAGGGGAGAGTCGGCCCCACAGGACGAAGACCGGACCGGGCCACAGGAGAGTGGGCTCGGCAAGGGGATCGGCTGCCCGGGGGCGGCAGGAGGCCAAGGAGACGGGAAGACATGTAGAGAGGCAGGAAGCGCACGGAGACCGGGGCTGCGTCGGGGGCTGGGCGGCGCCGACATGGCTCCAGCACAGCATCAGCACATGGGGCCACCTGGTACACCAGTCTGCAGGGGACACACAGAGCGGGCCAGCCTCGGGCCCAGCACACCCCAAACTCACCCCAGTACACAGTGGCACCCACCTCTCTGCTGCCCGCACCTCAAAGCATTTACACCCACAGAAAGCTCAGATACCACCCACGCGTGTCACAGCTGCTCAGGCCCGGGAGGCTTCTTGCCAGGGCCCAGGCCTCAGCCATGGGATCGCCAAGGGGGCCGCGGGCACCCAGAGGGGCCAGGACCTCTCCCTCATGATGCCACCTCTGAGAAACCTCAGGTGCACCCTGACTCAGTTTCCCCATCAGCACAATGGAAGTGAAGACACTGGGCACCCATCCCCATCAACGGCAACCCACCACTCCGGGAGCGCGCCAGGCAGGACAGGGACAGGACCAGGCCCCAAAGAGCCATCACAGCGATGGTGACAAGGACGAGGCGGTCCATTCTGGAGCCACCAAGTCAACCAGGGCAGTGGCAAGAGTGACTGGGTTGGGCATGTGGCGCAGGAAGCCCCGGGGGGGGGGGGGGGCAGGCAGCACAGACAGCTAAGGACTGAGGTGGGACAGCCCAGAGGGGAGGACCTGGGGTGGCAGACACTGCGAGTGCGAAGGCCCTGGGGGAGGAGCACCCTCGAGGCACGTGAAGAACAGGAAGGAAAAGGCCAAGGGGGCTGGAGGGGCCTGGCAGGGCCAGGAGGGGCAGGGGCAGCTGCGTGTCAGGTACACAGGGCTGGTGTGTGGGCACTAAGTGCCCTGGAAAAGGTCTGGGCTTAAAATGAGACGACCAAGAAGCCCTGGCGCTAAGGACACTCACCAGCAGGGCCACCTAGGACCCAGCTCAGTGCCCGTGGGCAAGGCTCGGCCTCCCCAGGATCCTGGTGGCTGTGGGCATTGCCCTCGGCAGAGAGAAAGGAGGAGGGCAGTCAGGGCTGGCCATGGCCTCGCAGCAGGTGAAACCGGGGGGGGCCGGGGCTCGGATGCACAGTGGGGAGACCGCGCGAGTGAGGCCGTGAGTACGGCCTGCGCACAGCCACCTCCACACCCAAGCGGAAACCAGCCCGGGCCGAGGTTTATTCTGCTTGTTTCATGCTCTATCTCTTCGCACTAGAATTGAACCCAGGCCCTTCACACTGAGCTACCTCCTCAGCGCATTTATTTTTTATTTTGAGACAAAGTCTCACTAAGTTGCTAAACTGCCCAGACTGGGCTGGAACTTGCGCTCCAGGATGCTGGGGTTCCAGGCATGCACCACCGCGCCCAGCATGGCGGGAGTTTTAACAAAGGTCCACACATCCAGCTCCTCCTTCTCTATGAGTAGGAGCCAAGTGCCCCCCCCAGGCCAGACTCGGGGACTCGCTTCCCCAGAGCACGGCACACAGGGAAACGGCCAGGCTGTGGGGTGCAGCCTTCAGCAGACGCCACGGCGTCTGGGTGGCCGAGCCACCGGGGACCCCAGCCCCACCGGGCCCTGCTCCGAGGGGACGGCCGCACTTCCTCGCTGTGCTCTCCCCTAACTCGCCATCCGGGTTCGCTCGCGGGGCGCACGTGACAAAGCCCCCACCGTCCATCCAGAGCGGCAGGGCTGTGAGCAGCAGGGCCAGGGACGTCACCATCGGAGACGCAGCGGGTGTGGGGACCCGGCCAGCGGGAAACCGGGTCAGACCTCAGACCAAAGAGACAGCAGGCGGAAAGCTCAGTGACAGCCCGCTCGCAGGCCAGGCCGAGAGTCCCCTAGAAACAGACGGGTGGTCTCCTGCAAATCCAGGCTGCTCAGCTTCCGGAGAAGGGGTCTGAGCAGAAGAGAGTGGCAGGGAGATGGGGCACTAATGCGGGAAGGGGTGTAGGCACCCCGGGTCCCCAGGTGGGGGAGGACGGACTGCAGGCCACGAGGGCCTGGGCAGGTGGGACAGGCGGGGCGCCTGAGCCCACACAGCTGGCCCTGTGACTGTTTCCACCTGTGCCTCACAGGCACGGGCGGGGGCATCAGCCGCAAGACAGGGAAACGGAGTCAGGAAGGGGCCAGCAGGCCGAGGGGCCGGAGGACCTGCAGCCCAATCAGGCCCCTGTGGAGACAGGGCGGGCAGCGAGGGAGCACAGGTGTCCACAGCACGTCCGTCCGGCAGCCCAGGCACAGGAAGCCGAGCGTGAAATTAGCTGCGCCTCGGCAGGCGGAGAGCAGACACAGAGACACAGTGACAGGGGTGGGTCCCCGGGGGCCACCCGCCCACAGGCCAGGCCACTGTCCCCGGCTGCAGGCAGCACACGTCGTGTGCGGGCATTTGTCTCCCTCTGCAATGTCAGGCTGCGGTCACGGCCATCCCGCCAGCACGGAGCAGAGGCACCAAGAATTTGCTAAATGAATGAAGAACCTTTCATCTTTGGAAAAACGGGGCACCAATACTTCCAGCCTGAGCTGAGTAACCCAGGTCCCCAGAGCACTCAGACTACACACTCCCAGGGGCAAAGCGGGCAGCCAGCAGGGCACCCTCTAGGGTGCAGCTGGAAACAGCCAGGGCCCTGCCCTCCGCCTGGTACCACCCGCCAGGCCCCAGGGCCTTTGCACTGTGCTTCTGCCACTGCCAGCAACTCTCCTGGGCCAGGGCCACAGACAGCATTAGCACAGCTGGCCCTGACTGCCCAGGATACTCACCTGCTCTTCTATCACCCAGGGACCATCTTTGATTTTTTTTTGAGACAGGGTCTCACTTTGTAGGTCAGGCTGGTCCTAAGCCCACTTGTAACCCAGGCAAGCCTGGAATTCACAGCAGTCCTCCTGCCTCTGCCTCCTGAGTGCTGGGGTGACAGGTGTGAGCCACCATACCCAGCACTGTGATATTTGGTACTAGGATTGATCTCGGGACCTTGCATTTGTTGGGCAGATGCTGGAACCACTGAGCTAAATCCCCAGCCCACCTAGTACCATCTTGAGAACTTTAAGGCAAACAAATACACTGCCTTAATAATGACCACAATGAAGTCAAAAGCAGTGACTTTAGTGAAAAAAACCCTTCAAATTCAAAGCACAAATCCACTGCTGATTTACTCACAGGTGTGTAAGACCGACCTCAGGTAAGAACTGACTCTCGATAGGCAGGAGCTGCACCCCTGGGACCAAGCGGAGGTGTGGGGGGAGGGGGCCCTGGCTGCCCACGAAGACTCAGGTGACAACCAGGGCCTCAAACAAATGAGCCCGTGACCTGCTCCCCTGAGACAGAATGCTGGGGGTCTCAGCTGTTCAGCCACACTGTGTGTGGTGCCCAGTTCCTTCGTGGTGGGCAACCCTGACTGCCCAGAATCCTCCACGTCACCCGACCTAAACTACCACCCTCTGAGTATAAAAGCTACGGGACACGTGTGCCTTCGTCATGCTGCTATCCAAAGTCACACCCATGTTGCACACAGCGGCCCCCATCTGTGATCTCAATGCTCTAGGAGCCTGAGGTTGGAGGGTGGCAAGTTCCAGCCCAGCCCAGGGCAACCAAGGGACTCAGGGAGACCCTGTCTCAAAAGGAAAAAGGAAAAGGGTTGGGACGTCACTCAAGACGCAGGCCCTGGGTTCGATCCCTGCTACCACCAAACAAATGAATAAATGCTCACGTCGAGAGAAAAACACGAGTGACTTAGTGACAGCCTCTCGTGTAGTAAACCAGTGAGGTGTCTGGTTATTTAACTCACTGCTTTGCTGCAGGACGCGCCTCTGTTTTGCCCAAAGCGTAAGACGTGGCTAGGAAGTAGCAGCAAGATGAAAGAGCGGGGCAGGGGGCTGGTGGAGGAGGAGAGGGTGAGCGAGCGTGGTGAAGCCCCAGGGGCCGAGACGTGGCAGTAAACACCCCCTGCCCAACCTGCTGAGGCCCACAGCATGGGCTGGCTGGGGACAGGCTGAAGACAGCCACACGGGACCGGGGTGACGACACGGGGCCCTCGCCACCCAAAGCGCCACCTCAGGGGTCATGGGGCACAGAGAGATTGCTTGTCTCTAGGATGGAGCTCAGCACTGCACCTCACCCCACACTGGCGCCCCAACCCAGCCTGGGCCTGCCAAACCGAGAAGGCCACCTCGAAGTCACAGGCGAGCAGCTGAGCCCTGCCCGTCGCAAACCACGAGCACGTGCCATCCTACCAACACACACATGGCCACCAGGGCAAGGCCGGGGCCCCTTTTACCTTCCAGGGTCCTAGATGATGACCCGAGGGAAATATCCTCTCCATACCTTGGAAGGCTACGCTCCCACTAACGCATCCCACGGAAAAGCCAGGCCTTCCCAGCAGGCCTCCTCCTGCTGGAAGACACATCATCCGCCCCCGCCCGGCCCTGGTGTCCCCAAAAGTGCGTGGCGCCGGACCGACACCTGCTCTCCCGGCATCTGCCCGGGAAGGGTCCCCTCTTTGGGTCTCACCGCGCTGCCTCTCGTCAGGGCCTCCCACTACCCACGCAGGCTGTGCAAAGGGCAGGCTCTGCGCAGGCCCAAGACACGGCGGAGCAGCCGCCACCTCTGCCCAGCCCGCAGTGCCCAGCAGCCCCTGCCGCCCTCGGGGCCCAGGGTGCCAGCCGCACGCGGCACTCACATCTCGATGTTCTCATGGTACTGCCGGGTGTCCGAGGGCTGGTTGTACAACGGCTGTGAGAAAGAGAGAGGCATCAGTCACTGCAGGCCGCCGGGGCACCACCCTGGCAGCCCAGCCACACCCACCCAGGCCCAGGTGGTACACAGGAGCAGGCGGGCCCAGGAGTGGGCCAGTGCCCTGGCCCCTAGAGCCACGGAAGGGTCAGGGCTAGAGCGGCCCAGTGTGAAGACGTGGCTTTCCAGCCACAGGAGTCCCGTACCCAGACCTGCAGGGACCACAGCTGTTGTCAGACGGTGCTGGGCACGGGGGCCCAAGGGTGCCTCGGTGCAGCCAGGGACACAAACCAGCACCCACGGGAGGAGACACCTCGGCACCTCCCTGTCCCACGGTGCCCAGGGCCTTGGGCACTGGTCCACTGGCAGCAAATTGAAACGGGTGGGTAAAGGACACAGAGGACCCGACACCACGGGGCAGCAGGCGGCCGCAGGACTTGTGCCAGTCAGGCCGAGTTAGCATCCCCGTGTCCCTGCCCGGGAGGCAGCACTGTGGCGAGGGAGGCGACTAACGGGGCTCACAGCCTGGCTCCACCGGGGCGGTTACTAAGTCCACAGGGCCTGGGTTTCCTCTTCTGTAAAACGGGCAATGCTCACGGGCTGGGCCACTAGAACCACGACGGCTAACAGCAGGACTGCAGTCCTCCCGGCACTCCCACAGCCCAGCCACCACACCACGGAGAAAGCTGCCAGTGCAGCAGGAGCCTACGTCCCACGCCGACCCCGGGGACGTGCACACAGGCCACATCGACGAAGAGCCCCACGGGCTCCTCAAGCGAAGAGACACAGGAAACGACAGCCACTTCCGGCCGCTCATGAATACAACTGCCCCATCTTACAGATGGGAACATCAAGTCCTCAGGAGGCAAAAGGGTGTGTGCACAGCTGGGGGGAGACAGGTGAGGCAGGAACTCACTCCCAGCACCCAGGAGGGTCTTGCTGCACTTCCTAGGCCAGGGCACCACAGATGCCACGAGGGTTCCACGGCCAGCGCCTCTGCGCCACAGCACAGCTCCACGCTCAGCCATGCCCCTGGGGCGGGGAGGCAGGGATGCCAGGACTCACAGCGGGTCCACACCTGGCTCACTGCAGAGCCTCCTGGGGAGATGGGGTCAGACATCCCTCGGCAGGCGGCAAATCCCCAGCTGGGGGGCCGGGGTGACCCTGCTTGGCCCTCTATGTCCCACACTCGCTCGGGTGGGCCCTGACTTACTTCCGGCTCTCTCCCTCACCAGCATCCAGGTGAGAGCCCGGACAGGTGCCTCAGGCATTGGGGCCTCTGCTTTCCCATCTAGAGAATGGGCACAGGACAAAGAGGGCCCATTCGCCAGACTTGAGTGGCCCAGGACACCCTGGACACAGAGGCTTGTGTGCCCCAGTTTCCAAGACGGGCTGAGAAACCCAAGGCACAAGCCCAGGGGTACGGGACAGGCAAGGGCCCACAGATGCGCCTGCAGATGGCAGCAGGGCCCCAGGCTGCCTCTGATGCCACCAAGCAGGGGAGCAGGGCTCCTTAGTCAACTGAGGTGGGAGCAGATGGGGCTCTGGGAGCTCCCCGTCACCATGGCAGCAGGTCCAGTGACCATCTTGGAAGGGACAGGAGAGGCCGAGTGGAGCACATTGCCAAGGGGACAACAGGGCCAAGGGGTATCCCCAGACCCTCACCCTCCAGAGGCCAAGGTCAGGCAGGGGCTCCAGGGCACCTCCAGGCCACGGGTGGGCGGCGGCAGGGAGGCCCTGCTGTCTCTGTTCCGGCTCCATCCGGCTGGGAGGGGTCAGAGCTCTCTCAAGAAAGGGTGGGGCTGGGCGCTGGGAGAGCCGGGAGCGTCCGCAGGCCAAGCTCCAGGCCAGCCTGGGGGCAGGGCCCAGCAGGGACAGGAGCCGGCTGTCCCCCAGCTGTGCCGCTACCAGCCGGAGTCACCCCAGCCCTCATCCCTCTGGTGACACCAAGCGCTTAAAATAACACCTCAGAGCAGGAAGGAAGCCATGACTCAGAGCGGCAGCAGCAGAAGCAGCGGCGAGGTCACCATGGCTGCCCGCCCACCACCTCCCGCCCTGGCCAGTGCGGCCCCAAGGGCTTGGAGACCCAAGAGTGGCACCTGCAGAGCCACCTCCAAATCCTGGCGGCACCTGGCGGCACCAGCAGCCACTGCCCTCTGCCAGGCACACCCTTGCCCAGGGCTGCTACAGGACAGACCCAGAGGTAGTTCCTGACATTGCGACCCAAGGACCAGGACACTGGAAAGACACCACAGCCCTCAGGCCTGGGAGAGGCCGGGACAAGCCCAGCTATGCAGAATGGCCGCTCCTGCCGTGGCACAAACCCTGCCCTCTCCTGCACTGTGGCCAGGGCACACACTGCCCTCCCGGAGGAGGGCACGTGCCCAGCAACGGCCATGGGGACACCTCCTGGACACCCCCAGCCCGGCCACCCAGCCTGTGGCTTCTGTGCCCAGCCTCCATAGCCGGGTCCCTCCTCAAAGATCCAGCACCTCCGCGACACCCCTGTCCCACAGCCCCCGGGACCCAGGGAACCCATCTGTGGCTGGCATGGCCCTATCCCTGCCTCCCAACCCACAAGCTAAGGATGATGCCCTGGCCACCAGCTGGGAACCTCGGAGTCTGGACACCCCTACGAGGTACCTCTAATCCTGCCTTCGCTGTCTGGCAGAAGGGAGTTTGAGGCAGGACACAGCTTACAGGTGGCCCCTTAAAATGGCTCCGTGCACTGCCAGGCAGTGTGCAGGCCTGGGCACAGGACTCTCACTCCATTGGGGTACACCCGGCACCCAGAGAAACCCGCAGGCGAGAGGCTCGTCAGCACCACCCTGACTCGTGCTCCCAAGTGCTCTGCCGAGCGACAGTCTCAGGCCCCCGCTTCCCTGAGCCCCACTCGGACCTCGCAAGACCATGTCCACCTCCCGGACTCCGGAGCGCAAGGCAGGCGAGTCGCCTTGCCACAGCCGCACAGCAGGTACCCAGCAGCACAGGGCAGCACAGGGCTCAGGGCAGGGCCCAGACCCAGACGTCACTGGAGCTCAGTGCTCGGCCTCCTCCTCCCCGGCCCACATGACAGCCAGGCCCGGCCCGGCCCGCCAGAGTACCCGCAGCTCCAGGGCACCGCCAGGAGACGGCTGGGGACGCGGAGGCTCTCGGGGCTGCCCCAGGCCGACCCCACGAGGCCCCGTCCTGACTTCGACCTGAGGGCCCAGAGCAGCGGAATGCCACGGGGAGGCGTGGTGCTGGCCCTGTGCAAAGCCCAGCGCCATCTGCGGTACTGGTGCCACTCCACACACAGGGCACCCGAGGCACTGAGAGGGCAGAGACCTGCTGGGGTCAGCAGCGGCTCAGGGCAGACCTGCAGCTGGACCAGCTCATCCGGCCGGGGTGGTCCCCGTGCTGAGCTGGAACGAAGACGTTTGACTCCGTGTGTGGCGGGCGGCCCAGGCAGTCACTGCTGGGCACAGTGCCCTGTGGCCTCCCGCGCTATCTGTCCAGCCTCTTATCAGGACGGTGCACTTCCTGCCTCCTCACAAAGCTGCCAGGGCAGGGACTGGCTTCCTCTTCCTCCCACACCCGAGCCCGACTCACCAGCTCCACCTGGGGCCCCAGGCCTTCCAGGATCCGATGGGCGGCCTCAGCCTTCTTCTGTGGTGAGCAAGAACACAGGACAGATTAGAAATAGGGCCTCCTGGAGCGGCAGGCAGCTGCCAGCCTGGCACACGGTCCACGGCCAGGGCAGGGAGCCACAGCCCTCCCTACTGCACAGATCCCAGGGCCCAGCTCTTCACCCCGAGTCCCAGGCCCCGGGCTCCTCGAGCCCCTGGAGCATGTGCAGTGGCTCAGAGCCACATGGGCGAGGGGAAGGGCGGGGAGGCGGGCACAAGGGACACCTTCCTGGGAGCCTGTGGTCCAGTCGCGAGACTCTCCTGCCCGCCTGCCGCCGTCTCCCATCGGCCTCCCCAGGCCCGACTGGGACATCTGGGAAGACAGCCGCGCGGGGCAGACAGGGCTCCCTCACGCACTCCACTGGCGGGGTCCAGCCGCCGGGTCCTGCACCATGAAGGCGACACTGTGCAGCTGGCTGGGCGTGTGGGCAGGGCTGCGACGCCGGGGGCGGAGGGACCCCGTGTTCAGCACAAGGACATCTGCCCCCCCGAGACTGGCAGCCCCAGTGGGGTGCGGGCGGTCCCCAGACGCTGCACTAGAGTGACCGCCGCCCCACGGGGAGGACGGTCCCCGAGCACGCCTCGGTGCAGACGGTAAGGTCGGGCAGCCAGAGGCGGCGTGAGGGCCACGGGCTGCCTCGCGGGCTGCTGGCCCCAGGAACAAGACCGCAGTGGCCACACACACGGCTCGGGCTGGCCCACACGTGCGTGTGTCACACAAACGCACAGGCACACACGTCCACACGCGAGGACATCGTGGCGGGGTCCTGCTGACCCCTTCCGTGCCAGGCGGAGCCTCTGGTCCTCACCGTCCTGCTGCCCAGCCTCAGGCCTCGCCATGGAAACGGCCCCACCTGCCCGCGGTGCCCACTGCTCCTCCACGGCCCTCCCACCTGCCCAGCGAGGCCCCCTGCCCGTCCCCGCCTGCAGCGCCTTCACCTGAAGCCCCCACCTTCTGCCAATCTGCTTCGGAGCCAGAGGCGCCGACCCCTCGCTGGGCCTCACGCACAGCCTGAGCCCCGCTCTTCTCCCAGGGCCAGGCCTCTGCGTCGGGCTGGCAGTCTTGCCCGCGCCCGCCATCTGTGCGCACCTGTGCCTCCCGCACGGCAGCCCCGAGGCTGAAGAGCCTGGCACAGCGGGGCCTCGCACACGGCTCGGAATGAGTAACGAGCCAACCTCACAGAAGGGCAGGCGGCCCTGCCCGGTGGGAAGCCACGTCTCCCCCGCTCCCGCTCCCGCTCCCGCACACGCCGGCCCCCACCTCCCTCCCGGCCCCCACCTCCCTCCCGCAGGAAGCAGCAGGGGAGGAGTCGGATTAAAATTTAATCCCCTTGATCCCCCAAGGGGCTCCCCATCCTGGCTGCTCCTGCCACAGGCGGCCCAGGGCCCCCCACCACCAGGCGCCAGCTTCTGCAGCTCAGCCTGGCAGAGGATGCCCCCAGGCCCGCACCCCGAACTGGGAGCTCTCAGGGGCTGGCCCGCTCGCCCCTGTCCCTCCCTCCCCTCCACGGCCCGCAGTTGTTCGGGACCCTCCTGAGCACCCCTCCCGGCTGGCAGGGGGTCCAGGGGCTATGGAGTCAGCTGAGAACAACACAGCCGCGGGCCGGGGATTTAGCTCAGTGGTTCTAGCATCTGCCTGGCAAGCGCAAGGTCCCAAGTTCGACCCCCAGTACCATATACCACAATACCGGGCCTGGTGGCTCATGCCTGTCATCCCAGCACTTGGGAGGCAGAGGCAGGAGAATTGCTATGAGTTCGAGGCCAGCCTGAACTACAAAGCGAGACCCTGTCTCAAAAAAAAAAAAGAGAACAGAGTCAAAGACACCACCCTCGAGGACCTCCCTTCCCTTCACCGGCAGGATAAATAGGGGCTTAGGCCAGGGAAACAGGGGAGCCAGAAAAGGAAGCCGTGGACCTACATGACAGCTGCTGGAGACAGCTGCACCTGCTCTCCCACCTGGGGTCACGGCCCCCGCAGGCCGCTCCTGTGCCACCCGCAGCAGGACCCCGCCTCTCTGAGCACCAACTGCCTAGTAACTACCTGCTCCCCTCTGGTGGGGTGGGAATGGAACCGCACACAGCACGGCAGAAACAGGAGTGAAAGAACAAGGCGGAGACCGTGCCAGCAGGCCTCCCTCGCTGCCCGGCAAGTCGGAAGGGCACTGGGAAGGAACGCTTAGCCCAGCACAGGCACAGCGCTAGTCATGGCCATGCCACAGCCAAGAGGCTGAGGAATATGCCCAAGGTCACAGCCAGGAAGGAGCCCGAGACCCCAGGCGTCCTGGTCCTGTCCACTGGACGGAGTTAGTGTCCCTGGGGGGGAGGGGCCTGCACAGCCCACCGAGGCGCGCCCCGAGGGACATGATGAAGGCGGCTTCAGACCCGGGCTGCCCTGCCAGGACAGCCTGCTGAGGGCGTCAGCCGGGACCCCACGGGAGGACGAGAGCCTGTGGTGAGACAAGTCACTCACCCCCTGAGCCTCGGTTTCCCCACGTTTAAGACAGGACTGAGCATAGCAACCGCTTTCCCAGCCCCACTCCGGCAGGACGGACAGGAAGGGGCAGCCGGTGGACTCTGCCGCTGCTGGTGACATCACCACGAGCGTCTGTGCCACAGGGTCACAGTCACACAGTGCCCGAGTACCCACCTGTCCCCTCCACCCGATACTGCTCACACTGCAGGCCCAGGCTGGCCAGAGGACGGGGCCACCGCCGGCCACCCGGCCCCCAACACGTCGGCGTCCGTGGGTAGGAGGCGGCGGGTCCCCCTGCACAGATGGGGGCGGACGCGGCTGCGCGGGGTGCGGGAGGCACGTACCCGGTTCTCATCGTAGATGATCTGCACCAGGCTGCGGTGCTTCGACTCGATGGGGGGTGGCGACACGGGCTTCTCGGGCTCGGGCGGCTTGGCGGCCTCCTCCTCCAGCTGTTGCTGTGGGAAGGGGACAGCGGGACGTGAGCCTCGCGCTCGGGCGCAGGAGGAGCGCAGCCCCGCGGGCCAGCGACTCAGCCGCACCGGCCGCAGGAAGTCAGGCTGCGCCCCACTTCCTCTGAGTCACCCGGGGACTCCTCGCCTCGGGCAGAGGGAGGCGCGGCCCGGACAGCCTCCCCCTTCAGAAGCTGCCCCAGCTGTGCAGCAAGAGAGAAGGAGGGGCACTCGACCCCAGCAGGCCTCAGTTTCCTCAGTTCTAATCTGCCCCCCAAGGGGCCGCAGTGGCAGATGAAAGACCCATGCACGGAAGCACTACATCGGGCACAAGAGGTCACACGCTCCCCACTGCAGTCCCTCTGAAGGCCACGCGAGGCGAGGGCTGCAGATGCCACCAGCGGGCACTGTGCCCACCTATCTGCGGGGCAGCGTCCCGGGCCTCCTCCTCATCTAGAAAGGAGGGTCAGAAAGAAAGCCTTCACCCTGGCGAGAACTGAAGGGGCTGCTGTCTGCAGCGTGCTCTCCACCAGCCCGCGCGCCAGTGCCGTCCTGTCCTCACGAGCACCCGCACCGCGTCTTCATCACCCTCAGCACCGTCATCGCGCCACCGTCTCCATCAGCACATAACCCTCTCCGTCGCCATCACCCCTCCACCCCACCATCCTCGCCATCCCGGTCAGCACCCGTCCTGCGGTCTCAGCTCTGGGCACCCCGCCGTAGCATCTCGGCCGCTCACCCCTGTGTGCTGCCCTCGGCCCGACCCCAAAAAGGGAAACTGAGAGCACAGGACACAGACGTGGGCCCCGAGTCACACAGGCCAGCTCTTGGGCTGCCACCTGACACCAGAACACGGTCTCCCCAGCCTGCAGCGCCCACACGGCCTGGACGTGCCCGGGGGCAGAGCATCAGGAGCCCAGAAGGCAGGGCGGAAGAGCTGGTCCAAGGTGGGGCTCAGAGCTGCCCTTGGCGGTGCCCTCCCGCGGGGCCAGACTTCCCAGAGCGCAAGGGAAGGCAGCCTGGAAGCGAAGTGAAGGGACGACCCGCGCAGGGACAGCACCCACCCACAGGGACTCGGGCCCTCGGTGTGCTCGCCGCTCCGACGGGGTCTCCTCCCCCAGCCCTCCGACCCAGGCTCTGCCCAGCGGGCGGGGCGGACACTGCACTCGCCCAGCCAGCACCAGGAGCTGCGGCACCACAGCAGCTGGGATCAGAACTTTGTTTAAAAAGAAAATAACAGCCGTTGGGCAAGAATGTGGAAAAGCTGGAGCCGTCAGACGTCGCTGGGAGGCTGTAAAGTGGGGCAACCACGATGGAAGAGAGCCTGGAAATTCCTCAGCAGAGCTCCGAGTGGCTCGTGAGTCCCTTCTGTCTACGACGAGACCCGAACACGTCACCCAAACACACACTGGCAGACTCGTGACTCCAGCACCAGAGCCACAAGGCGGAAACAACGCCACGTCCCCGAGAGAGGGGGCGGAGGTCAGCACCGTGGCGGGCACACCCGCGCCCATGCCCAGCACCGCAGACAACAGGACAGACGCCCCCTCGGGACGCCCGCTGGGGAGGAGGAGATGGGCGTCACCTGTGTGAGCCCGCAGAGAGAAGGCGGGAAGGAGCAGGCCCGAGGCTGAGGGCAGCAGCCCGGGGTTTCCTCAGCATCAAGACACCTCAGAAGCGGCCACTGACGGTGGCCACAAAGCTCGGGCAACTCGCTGAGCGCCACCAAACCCCGCCAGGCCGGACACCCATGGGCTGAGGCTGGGACAGCTGCTGGGCCACCTCCAGCAGGCCCCTCCTGCCCTGCACACTGCATTCTATGCCTAGGCGGCCCTGGAGGACACAGGCATCTCCTCAGCCCAGACGCCCCCGGGCCACAGGCAGGACAGAGAGATTCAGATGCCGACACACAGGTGGGCGTCAGGTCCGCTGGGCCGTGGGAGTGAATGTTTTCAACTCTTGGCCACGGGAGCCTCCGGTGGGAACCCGGAACTCCACACAGGCAGGTACACGGGCAGCGGCGTGTCAGGCCAGCGTGACTGCGTCCGTAAGCCCGGGGACCACGGCTGGTGGGGAACCGGTTCCGGTAACAGCGAGGGCATTCCTCTCTGCAGGGGGGTGTCTGAGCAGACACCTGAAGACAGCAGGACGGAACCCCAGAGGTGCCGGAAGATCAGATTATCAATTAACTGTGTATTGAATAAATTATAAATGAATATTATCAACGCCACAGCCAGGCATGGCGGTATATGCCTATAATCCCAGCTCCCCAGGAGGCTGACAGGAGGACTGTTGTGAGTTTGAGGCTCGCCTGGGCTAACGGTGAAATCAAGGCCATCCAGAACTACAAGTGAGACCCTGTCTCAACAAACAAAATAACGGGGCAGGGATGTCGCTCAGTGGCACAACACCTGCCTGGCAACTCAAAGACCTGAGTTCGATTCTCCAAAACAAAACACAAAAACCATCTGGATCAACTTTTCCACATGTCTTTTCATTTCAACTGTGACAATGAGACTTTGTTTTCAATCTCAGGATCTTGATTTCTCTTTAAACCCCTGGAAGGTGGTATCACGTTCGTTTAACAGACAAGGAAACTGAGGCTCCCCAAAACTGAGCTCCCTAGGGGAAATCAGGCAAACCACATTCAATTTTGTCTTTTTAAATTTTATTTATTTATTTATTTTGCGGTACCGGGGATCGAACTCGGGCCCTTGTGCACCCAAATTTGGTGCAGTACCACTTGAGCTAAATCCCCAGCCCTGTCTTTTTTTTTTTTTTTTTTTTTTTTTGAGACAAGGTCTCACTCTGAGGCCAGGGTGGCCTCGAATTCATGGCAATCCTCCTGCCTCAGCCTCCCAAATGCTGGGATTATAGGTGTGCGTCACCACACCTGACCAAGCACATTTGAATTAAGCATTCCAGACTGTAGGGAGGGGCCTTAGGGTTTCATCAGGTCAGATCACTGCCTCCCTGCTCCCGTGGGACGGGGCCACCCAGCACTCTGGCCTTGAGAGCACTGAGTGGACACGTGAGCTCGCTCCCCCAGATCCAGGGCCACCTGCACAGATCCGTGTCCTGGGTTCCTGGTGTCACCTCGAAAGGTCCCAAGGTTGCTGACGGTGATCCGCAAGAGGTGGACCCCGCCCTCCGCGCCTGCCGCACCTGCTTCTTCTTCAGCTTGGAGATCTGCTGCTCCACCATGGTGATCTCGCGGTCCACGCGGTCCATGTTCTGGATCAGCTCCTCCTTGGACAGCCGCGGGGGCACCAGCTCCAGCTCCGCATCGGCATGGGGGGGGCTGGGCGGGGACACAGGCTCCAACTTGCCTGCCAGGCTGCGGTCCTGAGGGGACAAGGGTGCAGGGGACGCTCGGGTCGGCCAGGGAGCCCGCCATACCGGTGACCAGCGCGGCTTCAGGCCCCCGCACGCTGCTGTGCCAGGACGTCCCCCACCCTGACCTTCCCGGCCACCCTGCCCTTCTCGGCCTACTGACCCGAAGGTCATCTGACCAAGTTCCAGGACCCAGGGGTGGCACAAGCTGAGGGGCCCACGGAGGACACCAGCACGGGACGCGGGAGGATGGCCGTGAGCTGCAAGAAGCCCGTTGGCCATGCACAAACAGGTGCTCTTTCTTTGTCTTATTTTTCTTAATTTTTAATTAATTTTTTATGGGATTAAAAGCAGCACCTTCACAATGAGCTACATCCCCACCCCCCTTTTATGTTTTTCTCTTCAGAGAGTCTTACTAAGTCACTAAATTGCCCCCAGGCTGGGCTCAGTTCACAATCCTCCTGCCTCGGCCTCCCAGGGTGCTGAGATTATGGACACGCACTTCCTGCCTAGCTTACTTTTTTATATACGAGCATTTTTGTGTGGTTATTCAAGGACGTCCCTGCGCTCCCCACTGGACTATGCTGCCCATAAAGGCTGTGTGAGGGTCTGGGCACCCGGAGGATGGAAGACAGCCCTGGCCCCAGCTCCAGCCCCGCGACCGTGCAGGCACTGAGAGCCTGCCTCAGGCTCCTCCGTTCTCAGTGGGCACAGGGCGCGTCACCCCAGGTGCCTGGGGGTCTGCTCAGGTCCTGCTTAGTGCACTGTAATGTCAACACAGGCAAGCACACGCTGCCCACGCCCAGGCTTGGGGTGGTGGCAAGGCCGTGCCAGCCCCGCCAGGACGCTCAGCCAAGTGGGCAAATGCCAGCCCAGGGGATGGAGCAGAGCCAGACTGCTGTCCCCGCCCAGCTGCACAGCTGCACCCTGAGACACAGGGGGCACTGACAACTGCAGCACACGGCAGGGCCCATGCCATCCTGCCACCCAGCCTAGGTGCCCCACAGCCGTCCAAAACAGGGACACGGCACACGCCCAAGTCTCCTCCAACACAGGACCCCCGAGAAGTGTCCTGGGGTCCTCAGGACAAAGGGTGGTGGGCAGCACAGGCCCCAGAGCTGGGTCACCCTGGAGCAGGACACGCCCAGACTCCTTCCGTGGCTCCTCCTGGACCCACGGGAGGGATGAGCACGGCAGAGTGAGGGTGTGGCGTCCAGGCCTCCCTCAAAATCGTGGGAGCAAACCCAGCATGGCTCCAGACACACGTCACCTCTTCGGGCTGGGGACAGCCCGGGACAGAGAAACTGTGACGCCCACCAGCCAACACCAAAAAGCACCCGGCGCGTGATGTCCTCACTGGGCAAAGCCGTGGCTTCACGGGGGCTCAGCCTCAGGTCCAGCTCTCGGCAAAGGTCCAGAGGGACATCAGTGTGACAGCAAGTAGAAGAACGGGGCCCCCACAGGATGGACCATCGGCCACCACGGCAGCTGGACAGCAGAGCCAGGCAGCCCGCATTCTGGGGACCCAAGCAGATGGGGGTGGCCAGATGTGTGTGGGGGGTGCATGTCCTCCTGGGCGAAGAGCGTACCCTGGCCGGACAGAGACGTGACTGCAGCGTCCGACTCTAACCTGGTATTTCTAGGTCACCTGACCCTGCACAAAGCCTGGGAATCGCACACGGTGGAGGCACCTGTTGCCCATTACCCTGAGGCCAGGACAGACACCGACAGCAAAGGATGGACACCCATCTAGAAGCCACCACTTTTCCACCTCTTTCCCGTTCAGCTGTCCTCGCGGGAAACTTGAAGGCAATGTTGATTGCCGTGAATAAACGAAAAACTTGTTATGTAAAATTTAAGCCACAAAAGCTGCCACCCTCACCCCTTGGCCCAGGGCAGAGCTGTCTCCTGCAGGCCTTACACCTGCGGTCCTAAACGGCTACATGGTGAGCATACCCAGACCGCAGGGGCCACAGCTGAGCCAGCGAGGGGCACAGATGGGGTCCTGGGGACACTGTGGCCGGCCAGCGTGACAGGGGCTTCTTGTGCCTTTAGCCGACAAAGGCACAAAGCCCGAGGACTGGGAGAGAAGGCACTACTGGAACAAAGCTTGAATTCTGCTCTTCTGACCCTGCTCAGGGTGGGAGCGTGCTGTACGCGCATTTCACAGGGAGATGGCTCAGCCCCAGCCCTGGGCACCGCTGGCTCACGCTGTCCAGCTCTGCACAGCCTGGAGCAATGCCAGCGTTCTGGGGGCCGCCACCCCTGCCCTCCTTCCTGGCTGGGGCCCTGAGAGAAGAGAGGCCCAGGAGAGAGATGGAAGAGACCCAGGAGGAAGCAGGCATGGCAGGAAGACGCAGAGCATGGCTGGGGGACAAAACCCTTGATTTGTATCCAGGACTCGGGCCCTCCGGGAGGCCCAGCGGCCGCAGTACCACCCCAAGTTCCAAACCGCAGCACCCGTCCACCCACAGCCCCGGGTCCCGGTCTCCTTTCTGTGACAGCAGTGACCGCTCAGAGCCTCTGGGCCCCAGTGGCGAGAACACCAGAAAGTAGCCACCAGCCAGCACCCTGCGTGGGGCACCACTCACAGGACCTGGGGCTCTAGGGAGATCAGCAAGACGGCAGGGGGCGCCAGACCAGGAATGGAGATGAGCGGGTCTCAGGGGCAGTGCCTGGAGGGGACAGGGGACAGGCCTCAGCCATGTAGGCATCCCACCAGAGGGCACAGCACCTGGCAGGCTTGAGGAAGCACAAGGAGGCTAAGGAGTGAAGTGGAATGGGCCAGGGCGCCGGTGGGCAGAGGCAGGGTACTGACAGGACTGGACGGAGCCAGAGCCGAAGGCCGCCTCGAGGATGCTGACTCTCCTGCCAGGTGTGCGAGGTGTGGCACAGGAGCACGGCCTGACGGCTCTGGAGGAAAGAAGGGGGCAGGGCAGGAAGCTAGTCTAGGGGTCCAGGCAGGCGGAGCTAACAGCTCAGGACAGCGAGGCCAGGCGGGCAGACACAGGCCAGACTGGGGTCTGTGCGGAAGACAGATGGATGGGACTGCGGAGAGGGAGGAGACCAGGGAGGGGCTGAGCAGCAAGAGGGACAGCCAAGGGGCTCAGGCGACGGACTCGGGACAGGCCTGGGGCCACTGGCACCCAGGAAGAGCTTGATGCAGACAGCAGGAAGGAGCACCACCCACGGTCCCTGGCACCAGCCCAATACTGTCCCTTCTCCACACAGGGTATATAGTGCCCTCTAACCACCCCCGGCATCACAAGCCAGCGGTGCCCCAAGTTGGCCGGGACCTGTTCTGTGGCTATGCAGAGATTGAGGGCACCAAAGCCCAGCTCCACACAAGTGGGGACCCAACCTGATCCAGAACGTGCCAGGGTGGTTCATGGGGCCACACCACACCCATCAGACCCCAGCTCTCTGGTCACAATCCCAGCCCGCCCGCCCTCAGCCCAGGAGAGATGCCCGTGTGTCCAGTCCTGCCTCAGGGCCTTGGCTCCTGCCGCTGCAAGAACCTCCCCAGTGCAGAGCTCCTGGCCTTCCAGGGGACCTCACCCCATCCCAGCCCTTGCTGCAGTCTCTGGTCTCACACAGCCAGCACTCGGTCCCTCCTCGCCCTCTTCCTGCCTGCTGGGCCTACCTTGGTGAGGTCCTCCGACGCTCCAGGCTGACCCGTGGCCAGCAGGGGTGCCGGGCGCAGCAGCGGGTCGGGCATCAGCTCTAGGCGCGGCCGCTTGCTCTCCATGAACTCCAGGTCGGCCTTGCCCAGCTCAGGCAGGTACGAGTGGGACTCAGGTCTCAGATGCAGTTCCTGGGACCTGCAGGAGGCCAGGGACACAGGTGTGTTACACAGGGGCGACCATCTCAAGAGCCCAGGGCCCTGGTGTCCACCACCAGCACCGGAGGGACCCAAACATAGCTGGCTTCCTGTGAGGTGAGGGGCACTGAGGTCAGGGACAGGAAGAGGTGGTGCTGGCGCCGCTAGGGAGTGCCCATGGGCTCGGCAGGGGTCTGGGAAGCAGCCACATGGGTAAGAAGGAGATGAACCTCCAACACACCAGATCTCCTGCACCTTAAAGACAAGGTCAGGTGATACTATTTCCGGCCCACTGCCCAAGGCAGACATCACTAGCCGATCACGGCACTGTGCTGTGAAACCTGGCCTCGTGCCTTCTCAGCTCAGCTAGTGGCCCTGCTGAGAACCTCCAGGCTGATCACCGCTGATCTGCTTTCTTCCCAGACGCCATGAAGACGCCTTGCCTGAGCACATCCAGCACAGCCAGAATGGGCCTCTCGCCCTGAGCTCCAGACCGCTCCAGCAAGTAGAAGGCTCTGAGGAGAGCTGGGACTCTTCACCCTCACCACGCACTCCGGCTCCACAGCCTATCCCTGTGCCCCCGTCCCAGGCCTTTCCCTGAGCTAGGCCTGTCAGGACCTTTCACACATCAGCCGCTACCTCGGCGATGCCCTGCCGCGTCCCTCCACCATGCCGTCCCTGCCTCGGAGACATTCCCCCACGGACTAAGCCCTCTCCTGTAAGCTGCGGTGTCGGGTACGGTATCCCAGCAGCGAGAGGCTGGCTGAGGCAGCGTCCTGCACCTTGGCCGTCCCCAGTGGACGCCCTGGCTTGTCCATCACACCCCTGAGCCACCTTTTCCTGCCTCGACGAGGGAGTGAGGCTGCCGGGGCCCGGGGCAGACGGCAGCACGCTCCTGGGCTCCTGGCCGGCCGGAGGAGAGGGCAGTGGGCGCAAAGGAGGCCTCGGTTTCCACACACAACAAGAATGCCGCAGTTGCCCTACCGTTCATTCCCGGGCTGGAACTCGGACAGCAGCGAGGGCCTCCGCCGCTGCGGCTGGATGACGGAGCCGGGCGACAGGTGCGAGGCGTAGTCTCGGGAGTGGTGCTGGTACCCGAGCAGCCCCACCTCCTGGGGAGGCAGTGGGGTCAAAGTGGGCACAGAGCAGTCCTGAAGGCCCAGTTCCCGGCGCGCCTGCAGCACAGACCCTGCCCTCTGACTACACTGCCGGCAGGCGGCTCCTCCACACCCTGGAGCTCTGGCCGGGCTCGGCTGCAGCAAGAACCCTGCCCATCCTGAGGCTGTATGGCGAAGTTCCTACGGGGCCCCTGCTCTGGGCCCTGCAGCCTGGAGATGCAACCCAGGCCTCACACAGGATACCCAAGCGCTCACCACAGAGCCAGAGATATCCAGCCCACGTCTGCCTTGCTGACCCAACGGCATGGCCCCTGGGTGAGGTCTCCACGCTTTAATGCACACCATTATCTGTTCTCTAGCACATCTTTTTTTTTTTTTGGTACTGGGGATCAAACTCAGGACCCTGTGCGTGCAAGGCAGGTGCCCCTCTAGCACACCTCTTACCATCTGGGAAAATGCAAGCACTAACCAATCAGGCGGACCTTCTTGCCAGGTATAGCTTGACTTC
>PVIC010016369.1:0-33974 GCA_004025085.1 Thryonomys swinderianus | reverse complement strand
GCTTGCCTGGGCACCATAGTGAGCTCAGGGCCAGCCTGAACTACAAAGCGAGACCCTGTCTCAAAAATAAAAAAAAAGAAAAAAGAAAATAAAAGAAAAATATTGCTTTCCAATAAAAGCACATATATCTTCCACTTCCCTAACTGAAGTGGAACAACGGCTGTAAAATATTAGAATGTTTCTTTGCAAAAACTTAAATGCAATAACAACTATGAAAGTTTGTGTGAATATTCTTGAATTTACTACATAAAATCTTTAAAAAACTGTACAGCTTCATAGGTCCTTAAAATGTAAGTCAAGTGGATCCTAGGCCATAATAAAATTAGTACGTGTATAAACTTGTCATAAATATGTTTCATAGCACTCGTCAAAGAAATAAATAATGGTGACTGGTAAGACATTCCTGCCACACAGAATAAAATCCTATAAGGAACAGTAAAACTAAAATATTAAACACAACAGAGATTTGCACTCAATATGTTTGGTAGTCTACCTCCTTTAGCTATGTACATTGATACTTATGCCTGACAGTGTTTATTCCACACATAGGACATGTTGAGTTGCATTTAAGATTTTTAACTTCAGTTCAAAGTCCTTTGCGTTTATATATGCATTATAGAAAACATGAATACTAAAACAGGTACTGAGAAACTTGAACTCTGGCCACATTCTTCCAAGAGTTAGGTACAAACTATCTGGCTCACTTCTTCATCAGCAAACTAAGGAACATTCAGAGGCCAATCTATAAATAGGAAATATTCAAAGGGAATGCGGTGGGGGAAATTAATGAGAGGAAAGGATAAATATGATTTGGAAAGAAAAAGAAAGAACATGTATATAGGGAGTGGGGGGCTGTGGGGTGGGTAGGGATATGGGTAAAAATGAGAATTAACTTGTGTCATATACTGGTACAAATCTCCCAATGTTGAATGTGATTGTGAGCTGTATATAAAATGTACCAATAAAGAATTCAATTAAAAAAATCCCTTTCAGTTCCGTATTTCAAAAGGTAAATTAGCACCACCTAGCGGGCTCTTAAAGTTCACTGACAGTATAACACAAGCAAAATGTCTACAGCTTTGATTCACTATATTTTTTAGACAATGACTCATACGAAATAGTTGAAAGAAATAATTAATTCAGGAATATCCATCTGTGAGCCATGACACAGTAATCAAGGTGAGGTGAAAATAATATTTCTGTATGTTTCATATTTATAACAATGTCACTTTCCTAGAAAATAATATTACCTGGGAAGTAAAGCAGCAGATTACCAGTATCTCTTGGTCACAGGGTAAAAATTACCTATTATTATATTTTAATCAGCTGCCTGTTTCCATCATTAAAATTTATAAAGCAATTTTTCACACAATATGGAAATTTTCTTAAAATTATTCTTTCTCAAAATGTTTCCATTAAAAAGTCAGTATGAAAAGTCAACACAAAAATGGGACAAATAAAGAAAATTAGAAAATAAATTATTTATTTTTAATTTGCTTTGGTATTCTTTAAAAATACTAATTCAGAATTTTATTTCATGCCTGGTGGTTCATGCTTGAAAATCTCAGCTGCTCAAGAGGCTGAAGCAGGAGGATCTCAAACTTAAGGCCAGCTTATATCAAAAACCAAAATCTATTCAAGGATTGTTTCTTCTAATACATGTAGAGAACAAAAGTTTAACTAATTTTTCTTTAAGTTCATTTATGGGAAATTTCAGGTACACAAAGCATTACATATGATAATGTTATCATCCTACAACTTACATTGCAATCTACCCAAATAAAACCAAATTACAAGAAATTCAAGTTTAAATTAACAGGACCAGGAATTTAGCTCAAGTGGTACTGCACCTACCTTGGAAGCACAAGAGCCCTAGTTCAAACCTCACAAAAAGATTAAATTAATAAAGGCTATGCAAAAATCTGTCTGACATACATCTATCTTTAATTCATTGTATCAAAGTGAACTTGATCGGTGCAAATCAAAGTGAACTTTTAATTTGTGAAAAACATGCACAAATAACTGTAAACTTATCAAAATATTCTCTAATAAAATTGACTTTCAAACTAGACACAATACTAAAATGCAATGCTAAAATGTAAACAGTATCCTATATAACATAATTTGTCTGAAAATACTATGATTTTTTATTTTTTTACTTAATTTCCTGAAAAATAATTTGTATTTTAACATGTAGGTATCTTAGCTTCTATTCTAATTTTTATTAGTTTTTCAACTATGACTACTAATAACACATCTTTGTATAGCCACAAATGTAATGTTTATTAAAGACAATAAAACAAAAAGCTATTAGGTTTGCAATTTGCAATTTATAGAATTAAAACTTAAATGTAATTATATTTAAAAGTTTCTTCTTTGAAATTAATCATAAATACTTCACATTACCTCTATTTCTAAATTATAGTTATTTCTTATTAATTAACTCTGATTTCAATAAGTTGCCTTCAACATATTGACATTCTTATTCACTACTGTGAAAAGAAATCAATGAAATAAAAATATGCTTTAATATTTTCTAGTTAAAAGACTAGAGCTAACTATAGTTTAGTGAAAGTTAGGAACAACTTAATTCTGGAATAACATATAAAATGCTCTAGTGTTGCTTCCAACTTTATTTCAACTCTTTAAGAATTATTTTACCCTGAAATAGTACCATAGAAACTTATAAACACAAATCTATCTTTGAGCCCCTTCATGAAAGTTCTTAGCATCAATATATCACTGAAAGACAAAAATCTATGTTTTTCACTTGGTTCAACTGGAACCTAGTTTTCAAAAGATGAAAAACAGACTCCAACTGGTCTTCAGAAAATCTTTCTCATATATAGTCTTCTCTCATTCAGTAAATACAGTGTATTCATTATACCCAGCAGACAGCAAAGAAGCCTTTTACTTTGTTACATAATAGACAAAAACAGCTAAGGCACATTGATTAATATCATGGCTGTTTTCACATAAATCTTGCAGATATTCTATCCCAGGAAATCCAGTACTTACAAAAATTCTGATACTGCACTGCTAGCAATAAAGACAGGAATTCACCATTAAAAAAAATAGTCTTTTTCTTTCTTTTTTCCAGTTAGCTTTAATGTGTGCCAATGTAAGAAAACATAGTGTCCACTCACCATCATCACAATAAAAATTTATTTTCATATGAATTTTACACTAGAATTTTTAAAGAGAAAATGTTTTACTAGAAGTATCAGTATTTAGACTGGGAGAAATTATGGGCGGTCCCAAAGCACAAGAACACATTAAAGAATATTTTAAAATTTTTATTTTCTAAAATGTGCCTTTTGCAATATTTGAGAAAAAAAAAAAAGAGCATGCTTTAGGAAAACAAGTACAATGTCATGGTTCGGCTCTCAAGTGTCCCATCAAAGCTCATGTATGGCAGGGTTGGTCCCAGGCAGGAGAGATGGAGGGCTCTGGAAGATGACCTGGCTGGCTCCTGAGGGCCCTAAGCTCACCACTGAATCCACTTTCCCATCGAGTTTATAATCCGGGGGAGTTAATGGCAAGGGGTGGAAACAACAAGAGCGGAGGCCTACTCAGCGGAAGTGTGGGCTAGGTAGGTATATATCCTCCCTATCCCCTGTTCTGTCTTGGTCTTTCCCTTTGCTTCCTGGTGCATGAAGTGAGCAGTTCTTCCCCACCAGTGCCCTCCACCAGGATGCTTCTTCCTCACACCAGGTCCAAACACCAGATGAAGCAACCATGTACTGAAGCTTCTGACACTAAGACAAAAATAAGTTTTTCTTCTGGTAAGATGATTCTTTTCACTTTTTAAAAATAGCAGTGGAAAAGTGACTAACATATACATTTTCTCATATTAAAAGAAAAGGGGCAGATGGTGATACCTGGATTTAACCCTTCCAGAAATTAATGAAGATCAACACAAAGAAAAATACCCACACACTTCAGTGAAAATAGGATATAAAGAAATTACAATCTGAGCTTTTCTATGTGAGAAAAAAGTATCCTAGATGAACATACTATGGTAGGTCATCTATATTTGTAGTACACAATCTAAATTTACATTTGTTCAGAGGGAATCCTGTGGAAATTGAATAGATGAAAAGTGAGGAATTTCTGGCAAAATAAGAATCCTTTATTATCAACAAGACTTCCCACTAAAAATAAAGAACGCCATTCTGAGTGGAATGATGGAACTGAGACCAAAGACATAAATTTAACTAATAAAAATGTTGCCAGGCGTGGTGGCTCACACCTGTAATCCCAGAACTCGGGAGGCAGAGACAGGAGGATTGCTGAGTTCGAGGCTTGCCTGGGCTACACAGTGAGCTCAGGGTCAGCTGGAACTACGAAGTGAGACCCTGTCTCAAAAAAAAAAAAAAAAAAAGTCTATGCCTTGAATGAATGGAAAAACCTTTTAGATTTGGACTAAAAATAAAACCTAAAGCTACACTGCATAAATAACTAAAAGTTATTCAATAATGTTAAAAATAAAAAGACAGTTATTGATCAAGAACCATAACAGAAAAGTGAAAAGTAAGTTTTAATGCAACTAGACATACATATGGGGATATTAAATATTTAAACTTAAAATTAACTATAAAATAACATTTACCTAAGGGCTTAGTGAAACAATTTTAGTGACACTACAGCGAGTGAGAGCACGGAGGCAGAATGCAGGACACTGTGCGAGGAAGACAGTGGGCCCGCAGCAAGTCCATACTCCATAGGGACAAGTGGGAACGTTGCTGCAGAGTAGGAGGATCCCAAGACCCAGTAAGCAACACAGTGAGATTTTCATTTTAGAATCATTCTGCTGGAGACAACTGGAGGTCAGTTGAAGCTGACTCTCGGTGTGTGGGAGGTGCTGACATCGAGAACAGAGCGCTCACAAGGCTTGACAACACAGGAAAAGAGAGACAAGGTGAGGATGGAGAAGAGCACAGTAACCTGCAGGTAGACACGATGGCGTAGGATGCCAGGTGGAAGGGACGGGAAGATGTATAGGAAACAGAAGGGCTAAATTAAATTAAAAGAAGTCCTATTAGTTGCTGAAGTGTATGGATTAGGAAATAGGAGGACAGAAGCAGATGTAGTGCTGGAGGGGCTGAGAGGGATAGGGCTATCCATTTAATGAGTTTTCTCATGCGCTGTGAGCACCTGTACCTTAAGAGGGAAAGATTGGACCAGGCAACACATGTAGACAAGGAGAACAGTGCTGAACAGGTTCGCTAGGAAGTGTTTATGGCAGTTGTTCAGAAGTGTGGAGAAAGCATAGGATCCACAGAAATCGTGGTATTTAGCGGGGATTTTACATTCGCTAATGGAGCCCAGGTCTCCACTAAAGGATTCTTCCTACCGCAAAAGGAGAACAGAATGGAACATACTAACTTACGGTGCTCTAAAAGTGCTCACTTCTCGGAGATGGAACATAAGGCTTTTAAATACATTAAACTTGATTTCATTTTCCTCATCTAAATGGAATAAGGTTAAATAAGTTGAACATGAAATTGTTACATTACCAATAGTGGCTGATTCTTAAAAAGGAGCAAATGAAACAATGTACAGTCATGAGAAATAAATATATAAATATTAAATTGCATTGTTCTTACCAATTCGAGTGATTTTATTGTGTGAAAGCTCAAGGTTTTGGATATTAGTGCAGCCATCCAAACCATGAAAAGAAGTCAGTTGATTTTTATTAAGAAGAACCACACAGAGATTTTCCAAGTGCTCACAATTGATATACTCAATACGGTTCTCCTAAGGAAAAGAACAGATGTAAGACATTTTATTTCACTTGATTGCTAATGACATATTTGAAATTTGCAAAGACAGGAAGTGTGAGATATGACACCTGAATGAATATTTGAATCTCTAAGATAATCACGCAAACTGTTATGCTCTCTAGATTAAAATATTAGGGACCCTAATAAAGAATTTTAAATATATTTACTAATATATTATTATAATTATAATTATTTAATTATAAATTTAAAATATATTTACTAATATATTTTAAAAACAACAAAAAAACCCACAGAGGACAACATAACATAATACACAAAACAACCTAAGTAAATAATTATGTCATTCTTGCTTCTCCCATTTGGATGGCAAGAGTCCCTGGGGCTGATCTGTCCCTGGATCACTGCAGTGTGCAGGGAGGGGGTGGGGAACAACTTTTCACTTTATTTTGAGTAGAGAGAACTACATCCAAGGCACTGCCCCCCAAAAGCTTCATCTGTATAAGGGTCTGAGTTAGATGAGAGAACCCTATGCTTCCAACATGCATCAGGTGCTAAAAGTTGATGTGACGCTGGAGCCTTTAGAACCAAGATGTGTTTTGCAAGTAGGAAAGATGTTAATCCATCGGGAGCCAGCAGGTAGACTGACACACTGTTGCTTTGCTAGTCAGATAAACTGCACAATTTTTTTTTTTTTTTTTGAGACAGGGTCTCTCTCTGTAGTTCAGGCTGGCCCTGAGCTCATTATGTAGCCCAGGCAAGCCTGGAACTGAGCAATCCTCCTGCCTCTGCTTCCTGAGTGCTGGAATGACAAGCATGAGCCATCACGCCGCTGGGCACTGTGGTATGTGGTATTGATTGCTGGTGGGCGTGGGTCACCACGCCCAGCATTGCATGTGGTTACTGGGATCGAACTCAGGACCTTGTGCTTACAAGGGAGGAGCTGGAACCACTGAGCTAAATCTCCGGCCCAAACTGCACAATATTAACACCCTCCCTCATGAACCCACAACTTAGCGAATAAAACACTGGCCCGCATAATGCGAGCAGATGCTTGATAAGCACTTGTATGTTGGAGTTTTTCCTTCTGGTATCTGAATATGCTGAAAAGATAGCTCAAAATAACGAGGGAACATTCCAACTTCCACACATACACACACACACACACACACACACACACACACACCTGTCAAGGCACCAGACATACAACAGAGGAGATGCTGGACCTTCTCAAACTTCTCTCCATTTGACTAAGGCTACATGAGAGACTCAGTCAACGTAACATGAAGCGGAACAAATGCCCAGGCAAGCCTGGCCTCAATTCATGGCCCACATGAATTCTAAGCAAATGAAATGGTGGTTATTTAAAAATACCCACTAATGTAGTTATTTGTTAGCAGAGGTAAATAAATCTAACCATGTCACCTGCACAAAAAGACAGGTGCTTCCCAGGGCCTACTACCCCATCGCCACTCTCTCTTGTTCTCCCAAAGCCAAGCCCTGAGTGCCTTAGATGCTGAGTTACAGGTTATTTGATAACTGTCACCTCAAAGCTATTCTGAAAAGTAAAGATAAATCCCTCACATTGTGCTGTAAATGAAATAATAGTAAACAGAGGTCCATGCCGGGAATTGAGCTCTGTGGTTCTGAGGCCTCATGCGTGCAAGGCTCCAAGTTTGATCTAAAAAGAAAAAGTAAACAGGACATACCTGTGCATCGATGTATTTCAGGTTTTTGCAATTACTTAAACCGTGCAAAGAAGTTAACCCACAGCGTCTAAGAGATAGAAACTGAAGATTCACACACTCAGCCAGTGTGGACAGACTACAACCTGGCAAATCTTGAAATGTAACAGTTGTAACCTTGAGAATTCAAGAAAATTGGTGTGAGAAACAATATAAACTAGTCATGCGAACTGTTTGAAACATACTCTAAGCACATTTATTAACAATTTAGAGGTTTTTTTTTTTTCCCCTCCATATGGAAAGACAAAACAATCCCATCATTTAGGACCAACATAATTTCAAAGGAAATACACTTCTTGTCTCACTTCGCCTTTCTCACCATAAGAATCTTTTTCACACCACCCAAGTATTTATGATCAGACAGATTTCCCGTATCACAAAAGGACTAGGTGGACCATACTATATACATACATACATACATACACACACACACACACACACAAACCACACACTTCTGGAAATATAAAGGAGCAATTTACTTTCCTCTTTGCTTCAAGTTCCAAAAATAATAAATGATATATTTCAAAACTTCAAATACATGTTTCTTCTTTAATAATTATCCCAGGAATGTCTCATATATAATTTTTAAACAATTTGAGGGGTGAGTTATTTTTAACTTTTTTCAGAAAAAAAATATTCAGCCATCTGTGGGGCAGTTACATTGCCTGATTAGTCTGTGTGTGAACAAATATAAATTCCCTAACTGAGAACTGGATCTGTAACAGAGGATGAAACCATTGTTTAAAATTGGACACTTAAACTGGGCGAGGTAGCTCATGCCTGTAATCCCAGCACTCAGGAGGCAGAGACAGGAGGATTGCTGAGTTTGAGGCTTGCCTGGGCTATATAGTGAGTGCAGGGCCAGCCTGAACTACAAAGCAAGACCCTGTCTCAAAACAACAACAAGAACAACAACAACAACAACAAAACAACAAATTTTAGCTACATGGTACCAAATACTATTCCACTTTGTGATTAATGTAAATCTGCCTGGTGTAATAGCATGCTTCTTTTAATCAAATGTGTTTTCTGTAATTTCATTTCATTATACTGTGTGAATAATCACTGCTAGAGAATTCTTGTAGCAGCATCTACTTTGGAATATCAGCTTCTTGGTATTCCAAAATATCAATTTTTTTCTAAAAATTATGTTGTATACGGGTATATATATATATATATATATATATATATATATATTTTTTTTTTTTTTTTTTTTTTTGAGACAGGGTCTTGCTTTGTAGTTCAGGCTGGCTCTGAGCTCACTATGGTGCCCAAGCAAGCCTCAAACTCAGCAATCCTCCTGTCTCTGCCTCCCCAGTGCTGGGATTACAGGCATGAGCCACCACGCCCGGCACCGTGGTATGTGGTGTTGATTGTTGGTGGGCGTGAGTCTCCACGCCCAGCATTTTATGTGGTTACCGGGGATCGAACTCAGGACCTTGTGCTTGCGAGGCAGGCACCGGAACCACTGAGCTAACCCTCCGGCCTAAGGGTATATTTTCTATCGCATCCTATTTTCCAGACATAAGTCAAAATGAAATTTCATATTATTTACTGATACATACACATTCACACACATATTTTGGTTTGTGCTCCAGAACTGAAAGTTAATACAGCAGTGGCAATTATATGTGTCAGATTACTATGTGGTAAGCTTGGAAGATGACAGCTGGAACATACCAAATACTAGCTCATTTTTTCTTAAATAAATGAACCATCCCAATCTGTGGAAAATCTCTAATACATTTATAGCTTTTATAGTTTCTTTCCTTTAAAGGAAAACCACAAAACACTTGAAAAGCTTATATATTGAGGCTCTCATAACCTAAAAATCAGATGTTCTCCCTATGAAACCTATTGATCATTTCATTTCATTTCATTTCATTTCATTTCATTTCATTTCATTTCATTTCATTTCATATTTCATCAGTACTGGGGATCTAACTCAGGACTTTGCACTTGGCAGCCAGGGGAGGCGCCACTGAGTTACATCCCTGTTCTTCACTATCTTTAATAAAAGACCATGAATGTATTTTCCATTTCATCATCCAGATTTTCTCCAAACTGACACCTCCTTATATATCAAATGACCTAAATTGCTGTATATATATATATATATATATATATATATATATATATATATATAATTTATGTATATATATATATATTTTTTTTTTACATATTTCACTGTCAGTATCCTTGAGTTTAATCTGAGGGGCATCAGTCATGTAGGGTAAGCTGTATTTCTAAACGTTATGAGAGCAAAAACTGCTTCTTAGGTTTCCAGAGTACAGAACTTGTTCAGGCCCCACGAGAGTGGGTGTGCAGGATAAGGACAAGAATGTTAAGCTGAGATTAGGAAATCAAGTAGGCAAGTGAGTCATGGTTCAACAGCAATGGTGAATGAATATAAAAATATTTTCTTTGTTTTACTAAAGAGAATCAATTCATGAACTATCTGGAAGCAAAAGATGGTATTTTACATCCCTTCAGCATTTATATGACCAATTCATGTTTTTTATCTTTAAATGTATATTTATTGTTTCAAAGAAAAAATTGTTTTGTCTTCATTTTGCAGTAAATACTGATCAATCACATGGAAAAATCAATATTTCTTGAATGAAATAATGCTATTAATCTAAATGTTTATCTCGTGCTCGCTTCGGCAGCACATATACTAAATGTTTATCTCTGTGAGCACATAGCTACATCAAGAACCTAAATGAGGCTGGGGACTAAGCTCTGTGGTTCTGCCGCCTGCCTTGGAAGTGCAAGGTCCTGAGTTTGATCCCCCGTACAAACAAACAAAAAAAGAAGTTAAATGAAAGTTATTGAACACGTTTGACTTTCAGGACTAAGGTAAGTATATATATTTTAATAATAAAACATTTCTAATATTGAACAATTTAATGTATTTTTTTCCTGCTTTTGACACATTAGTTTCTATGTCTCAATCTTGGTTGAAACCATAGTCTCCATGATCACAGAAAACTGGTAGCATCTGACTACAACCATTTCAGATGCTCATGAGCCACATTAATACGCACATGAGTAAGTACTTATGAATCCTGATAGGAACTTAGGCCTTCTCTCATTGAGCTCCTTTGTGGCAGGGATCACAAACAAATGCTTCACTTTAAAGGAAGCCACTAGGTGGGTGTGATGGCCTGAATCAAAAGCAAAGTAATTCTAGCCCTAAATTCTTGGATGTTTCCAGTCTTAAAGGCTTAACAATGGCTGCAGGGACTTTAAATACAGGCTTCAAGATTGTGTCTCAACGTTGTTTTTAGTGCTTAGGAAGACAACACACTCAGTAATTTTAGTTGAGATTTTAAAAATATACTTTCTCTCAGCTGGGGCAATATTTCGTCAGTAACTGCATCATTCAGGGACAGAATTGTTCTATCAAAAGATTTCCACTATTAAAACTTTGACTGTTAGTTATAAATGGAAACATGCAGCAAAATTAGAAATACCTGCTGTAAATTGTTCCAAGAGCCACAGCGAAGATTTTCTAATGCGTTCAAAGGAAGCATATTGTTCACAGGGCATTTCACAGGTCTCTTTCCTTTAACAGTATTCCTCTGTTGATTTTGTGTGGAAATTTCAAACCAAGGTCTCATTGATTTTATCCAAGTGAGTCTCTTTTCTTCAATGGAAGATAGAAGCTCTGACTCTGCTATAGAGGAGGTGGTGACACTTACACTTCCAGCCCTTTTTCCATTGAATTCTTGAGGAATTTCTACAGGATCACAGCTAAGGTTTATTTCTTTAGTAGGCAAGGGACTTCCTGCATGACAACCACCTAGGTCTTCACAAGGAGTAGGTATATCAAAGCCAACATCTTGTTGGTTAATTTTGCTTCCTATATTTATGCTGGAATCAGTGGTGTCAAAAATCACAACTTGACTATTAAGAGCATTTTCTTTGGGATTTTCTTCAGTTTCTTTGGGTTTTAAAACAGTTACTTCCTGTTCAGCTTTTGAATTTTCTAATTTTACTGGTAGTAGCTTTGGTTTCTTTGAAATAATTGTGTTGATCTCTTCACGCATTGATCCATTCTGTTCTGATGTCCTGTCATTTCCCACATTTTTTACCATTTCCTGTTGATTATCTTTGATTATGTTTTGTGTTTCATTTTTTACCTCATTCGTTTCTTGATTATGATCTAATGTTATCTGAATTTCTTGCTTCACAATCTCACTTATGACATGTTCCACATTTTCCGCTTTCGTCATTTGAGAATCGAGTTCTTGTTCATTCACATTTTCTTTTAGATCTGAATTTTCCAAAGTAGTTATTTTGTCTATGTTTTCATTTCTCATTTCCTGCTTAACTGATTTTTCAGAACACTGCCTTTTTTTGAGGGTTTCACTTTTCTCTTCTGTTTTTAATTCTGCTAACATTGTTTGGTTTGATTTTAATTGTACTTGTATTGATTCCTTCATTAAAAGCTGGCTATCTATATTTTGTTTTATATTTGATTTCTCAACTAAATGAAGGGAAACATCACCCTGCTTCTTTAAGTTTTCATCCACTGACATTTTCACTGTGTCATTTTTATTCTTTGGTGTATCTCTGATAGTTAAATGTTTGTCATCATGTTTTCCCTTCTTTATTGCTTTACTCATTGTTAGCTGCTGGCTTGTATTTTCTCTTAATTTTTCCTTATTTAGGAGTTCCTCTCTTTCTTGGCTCAGGATTTTCTTTTTATCTTCATATTCTCTTTCTCTTCTTTTCCTTTCCTCTTCCTTTTTCTTTTTTATCTCCTTTGCTATCCTTTGTTCCTCCTCTAATCTTTTTTTGTTTTCTTCTATCTTTTGTTGTATTTTTGCTTGGTTTTCTTTCCATTCTTGTGCTTTTCTTTTCATAGTTTCTGTTTTTTCTTTTATAATTGGAGCATATTTTTGGTAGGTTACAAATGCCTTGTATTTAGCTTGAATTTTTACAGCTGCATTATGCTGAAGTTTAAACAAGCGCATTTCTTCTTTTTCCTGTAGGTCTTTAAATCTTGTTCTTTCTTCTTCCATTTGTAAATGCAATTTTTTAATGAATTCCTAAAATAAAATAAACAGTAATCCATATAAGCTAAATCTACAATGTTATTACAATTCATCTAACAGATTAAAAATACTAAAACTTGCCGGGCGTGGAGGCTCATGCCTATAATCCCAGCACTCGGGAGGCAGAAACGGGAGGATTGCTGAGTTCGAGGCTTGCCTGGGCTACATAGTGAGCTGAAGGCCAGCCTGAACTACAAAGTGAGAACCTGTCTCAAAAAAAAAAAAATTACTAAAACTGAAGTGATAATGAAATTACTACAAAATTCACTCAGCAACACTAGTCATTTATTTTAAAAGATATTACTTTTTAAGATATTTGTGAGACTGTATTGCATTGTTAAATTGCTACTTTAATACTATTAGGAGTATACTAAGTTGCAGATATCAACTGAAGAATTCTTTGAAGATAGAAAGTATATCATGAGAGAATGACACAGGAAAAATAAGAAAGAGAAACTACAGCCAAAATTCATGTAAGAGACATGGATTCTGACCTCTCAGTATGGGGTCTCTGATAAAGGAGACCTCGAGCTAGCAGGGGATGTCAGCATCGAGGAAGTATTTTAGCCTTAGCTAGCATACCAAGAAGACCTGGGAGTGCAAATAGATTATCAGTGTGAAGAATTAATTAATGTATTTAAATACCCTGTCCCTTCCCAACTGTCAAGACAGATGAAACACACAAAAATGAGATATTTTGATATAAGGTGAGAAAACACCCAAATCCCTAGAATTCTGTAACAAAAGTAAAAAGATCGGCAAACTTTTAGTGAACACTTACGGGAAACAAACCAAAAGGGTGTAAAATGATACATTCAGCAAGTGGTAGGAAGAACCAATTTAGGGGAAAAGAAAACTATTAAACTAGATAAAACATAAAATGAAAATAACTTTTCAGAACAAATGTTTAAAGAAGAAAAACATGAAAATAAGATGCAAGTGTTCAAATAAAGATGGTTCACTCAAAAATCAAAATAAAATGGATAAATTCCCAGTTATCTAAAGAAAAACTTCAAAATTAAGTGTTGTCAGCAAATATATGAACTATATGACAAAGACATCCAAGGGTAAAGAAAGATTAACAAAGAACCTCAACATATAACTGAGTAAAACTGAGAAAAATAGTAGAAAAATGTTTCTAAAACTAAATCAAAACAAAAAACTTATAGGATACAAGTTCATACTATACTCTCTGACACATACATAACACAGGTGCAACACATTTATACAGACACTAACAATATTTCAACATCAAAAGCAAGTAAAGTTTCCATGAGAGCAAATAATATTTTCTGTTTTATTACTTGTTGTATTATAAAAGCTTAAAGAACACCTGGCACATAATAGGAAATCATCCATTATGTGCAGGTAAATGTAGAAAGTAAAAATTCTAAAGGTTCAAATGAATGGAAGGTGTATTAAGTTGATAGTGGGCAAAAATAAATATACAGTGGGGTTATTTCTTGAAAGTGTTGTAACTATGTGTGTGTGTGTCATCATAAACTGGATTATTTACCCAAATAAACTGATCATTCCAGTTTGAAAGCAAAATGAAGTTCTCTCAGTGCTGGGAAGCTTGAGGAACCCTAGCCACTTTAAACAGATGCTGACCAGTACGTTAATCTACACTCCAGAAGATGTAGGATGAGTCCAGACGCTGGGAAACCTCATGACTCACAAACCGCCGAGAAGCACAGAAGCTCACAACACCCGGTTTATGTTTCACTGTCTTCTTCTCTCTTATGTCCCTTCGCAGGAGCTGTTCTCAGTGTTGTTTTGGTCTCTTCTAGGTAATATATCTTTACCCTCTGGATGCAAGGTTATTTTCTTCCCTGTATCTTGAATTTCAGGAGTTGCACTGTTAAATTCCCCGTCGTGATTTTATTGTCTTATATCTTACTCGGAGATCACCTATCACCTTTGAATGTGTAGGTTCACTTTTTCAGTTCGGCGCGAACCCTTTTCAGCAGTCTCCTTACTCCCCACTTTCTCGCCGCACTCCCCCTTCTAACAAGATTTCTGTCATCCAAATTTTATATTTTTTTCCATTTGCATCCTATATGCATCATGTCCCTTCCTCCTTTCCCTGTTTTTTTGTCCCTGTACACTTTTTTCTGTTACCCTGTTGTTAGCATTTTCTATTCCCTATGTACTACCAAGCTAAAGTTGGACAGAAGGTCAGAATTTATCCCTTAATTAAGCTCTAGAACATAGATATGATGTCTCATTATAGGTTTTAATTCTTTTTCCATATCACCTATTTATTTACTTATTCTATTACTGGATCATAGTTACAGACATTTTAATGGTTCTACTAAATCTAGCATTTGTCATAATTTAGATTACACACAAATGGAGTACTTTGCTCCTTTTTGCCCTTCATATAAAAGCATCTCTTCCCACCCCCAATGAATTTTTAATTTTTAATATTGACAGGAAAAAAACTACTACTATTCTTTTTAAATTTGTTCAAAAATAAAGATAATATTGGGGCCGGAGGGTTAGCTCAGTGGTTCTGGCGCCTGCCTCGCAAGTGCAAGGTCCTGAGTTCGATCCCCAGTAAGCACATATAATGCTGGGCATGGAGACTCATGCCCACCAACAATCAACACCGCATACCGCAATGCCGGGCATGGTGGCTCACGCCTGTCATCCCAGCACTCTGGAGGCAGAGACAGGAGGATTGCTGAGTTCACGGTGGCTTGCCTGGGCTCCATAGTGAGCTCAGTGCCAGCCTGAACTACAAAGCAAAACCCTGTCTCAAAAAAAATAAATAAGTAAATAAATAAAATAAAGATAATATTGTTCCGCTGGATAATGAGATTAACAAAGGTTGTATGTACTTATATTTGTGTTCCTTAAAATATTTTCATATAAAAACTGTGGAGTGAAGAAACTAAACATCAGCGTCTCTAAAATTTAAAGAAATTATATAAGAAAATTGTATTTAAGAAAGAGTAACCTTTCATAATGGAAGGTTCCTAACAGAATTTTGCCTTAAACTTTAAAAGAAATTTGAAAATTACAATTTTGTAATAAAAATTATAATTTTAGAACTCAGTGAACTAATTAATTTTATTTTTAGGATATTCTATTTCAAGAGCAATTTCTGATTATTAATTTTTAATGCAGTAATAAATTCATACATTTCTTAGGCTATATTATTTAAAAATGAAAGCATAGCAATTTTATTTTGTGTGGAGAAAGAATAACATGTTTATTAAACACAAGTAGGTACCTCATGCTGTTTAAATTTCTCTTTCCACATCTCTTCTTCTTTGTGTAGCTCATCATTCATCTTGTCCTCTTCTTGCTGAGCATATAGTAATAAAAATACATTAAATGTCAAAGAATATTCCACAGCATGTCTGTATGCAAGAATTGAACACAATAACCCACCCACTAACTTTAAAGTTAAAACTTGAAACTCTAATATCAAACTAAAGTGTTATATAAATGACACCTGGGGTTCCCATTCTTAGGGAACAAAGATGTTTGAAATCTGGGAAAGGTATTTTATTTATTTGAACATGTTTACTCAAACAACGAAACCTGATAGAAATACCATTAGGCATTACAAAATTGCAAATAATGTTGTAAGTTTAAGATTATAATTGTTTTCTCTCTGCATCATTTAAAACACATATCAATTCAGTAATTAATGTTTTCTTTCAATATGTCTATAACAGTATATTTATCTAAGACTCCATAGTAAATAAAAATCAATTCATCTAAAATTAACATGGGAGCTATCAAAAATTTACCATTATCTTAACTTTAGCAGAATTAGTTTATCATAAGGCAAAAACTATATAAAAGGTCACTGTGGGAATAAATAGTTTACAGGATCATGAAAACATGCATGCAAAATCTTGTACTGAAAGACTACATTTTCGGGAATGAAACAGATAGCTCAATACTCCTCAAAATTCATACACAAACACTCTTCTGAGTTAGCTACCCTAGTTAAAAAAAAAAAAAGAATGAAAGGCAAAAGCAAGAAACAGATGTTACCTTTTGAAGATTGTCTAACTTTTTCTTTTCAACTTCAAATTGTTTCATCCAGCAGGCTCTCTTTTTCTCTTCTTCTTGAAATTGCTTTTCTTCTCTATCCCTCTGCTCTTTGAGAGTTTCTTTGTCTTTGTCTTCTAGCTCTTTCTGTTTGTCTTGCCACGCTTCAAAAGATTGCATACATCTTTTTTCCACTTCAAAGTACCCAAAATTTATATCCGCATCATCTGCATTCATGATGAGAATAAAAGGTATTATGTTAGAGATCAAGTCTATCAAAACTGATATAATTTAAAACATAAAAATAATTGCATCGGAGATTTAGCTGAATGGTTCCAGCACCTGCCTTGCAAGCACAAGGTGTGTAACTAACCCCAGTAACCACATACAATAATACCAGACGTGGTGACTCACGCCCACCAGCAATCAGTACCATACACCACAGTGCCAGGCATGGTTGCTCACACCTGTAATCCCAGCACTTGGGAGGCAGAAGCAGGAGGATATATGTGAGTTCAAGGCTTGCCTGGGCTACACAGCGAACTCAGGGCCATCCTGAACTACAAAGCAAGACCTTGTCTCCAAAGAATTAAATAAATAAAAGCATAAAAGTAATGATAGAGTAAATTAGCAGTCATTCGGATGGAAATGTGACTCAGCAGTAGAGCACTTACCTACTATGTGCAGGCCCTAGGTTGGATCCCTGACACTGCAATAAACCCAACCAAACCAAAAAAGAACAAGAACAAAAAATAAAACTAGACCAAATGAAAACAAAGAAAAATAAAAGTGATAATATGCAAAAAGAAAATACATGCACAAATATACATAAAAATTCCATCACAATCAATAAAGAAGTCAAATAAGCTGTCTTAAAATATTCATGAAAACTTCAAGTAAAAGTATAATGAGTATGTATGTATCTTTATTTAAGGGATAGTTAAGTGATGCGGCTAAGAGATACTTAACAAATTCAGGATTAGTTAGACAGTACCAAGTTCAGCCAGCTCTACTTGTGGAAAAATATTAAAAATACTGAAGTGAACGGAGAAGGCATAAAGGAAGTGATATGAACATGAAATTAAATGAGGATTGCAAAGGCATGATAATTTTCAGACATCACAGTTTTTTTAATTGAATTCTTTATTGGGACATTTTATATACTATTCACAATCACAATCAACATTGGGGAATTAGCAGTGTTTTTATACATGTCAGAATGAAAGAATAATGGGGGGAATTTCTAGATAACCACAACCAATTATGTAAAAGGTGTAAAAATATCAATTGGCAATTTAGCCCACCTGATAAAACATAGGCGTCAACAGGCAGATCCTGAGGGGCAGGCTCCACAGGAGATCCAGGACAGGCACCTTGGGTGGCGTCTCTCATGAACTCTTCTTTCTCTGTGGATAATATCTAAGGGGTTCAAACAACACAAATGATTAAAAATATAGTATTTTAATATACTAAGTACACTGAGAATTTTACTTGCTTCAAACTTCTTTCAGGACAAATCGACAGGGTGTTAATAATTGTTTTCTGTGTGAGTAAAAATATCTCCTCCATATAATCAGACTATTTTATCATATTAATGTTTTCCCAAAGTTTAATCAATATTTAATGTTAACCTGTAATATTTAGTAAATCTCCTTGGTCATCATTTTAGAATTTCTCTACTAAAGATAATATTCTCCTAAAATATGTCTCTTTCTCACCTATAGTAACTGCTCATGGCTCAGTATAGTATAATACTACTGATCTATTTAACAAGATAATAGAGAAATAATTATTTTCTTCTTAATCTGAATCATGTGTAAGTCATAATTGTGGTCAATAATTTTTCATAATTTTATTTCTCTATTTGGAAAGATAGAAAATATTTACTCCAATGAGTAGTAGTCTGATAGTATAAAATCAGTATTTCAAATTGGAATGCTACCCAGAAAAAAAGAATAAGAGGTGTATATGTAATTTCCAAATTATTTCAAACAACTTACAAAAGAAGAATAAAGTTAGAGAAAAGTAGTAAAATGCAGATAAAATATAGCTAAAAAGTGAATTTGCAAAGGAAATTCACATACATTTTGGAAGGTTCAAAATAAGAAAATGTCTGGACTTTATATTTACATTTGAATTTTTTCCTTTTATCTACTTTTTTTTTTTTTTGAGACAGGGTCTCGCTTTGTAGTTGAGGCTGGCCCTGAGCTCACTATGTAGCCCAGGCAAGCCTCGAACTCAGAAATCCTCCTGCCTCTGCCTCCCGAGTGCTGGGATGACAGGCGTGAGCCAGCATGCCTGGCCCTTTTATCTACTTTTAAAGCTAGTGTAAAATGTGCTGCACTTGTAGTTTCAGTAAACTATTTAAAGCCTCGGATGGAACACACTACATATCTAGGAAGGGTAAAGAACTCTAGGGGGTATTTATTACTTTGCACAGACATTTTAAGAAAAAAATATCAAGGAAATATAGTTCTAAGGGTTTCTCTGCAGGTACATTAAATTCCAAAATATTAATAGCTCAAGTAATTAATAATCTTAAAGGTTGAAATTTATATGGTTTTATATGATATGCCAGAAGAGACTGTAAAATTAAGAAATAATCTGGTTAAAATAATCAGATTATTTTATTTTTAAATTGATAAACATAAGAACTGAATTATCACTCTGTACAAGAAAGAAAAGTGAGAACTTTCAAAGGGTGAACACATACCTTCAGTAATTGCTCCGGAGTTTCCTTACATTCCGTTACTAATCCTATCCTCATACCCAGATGATTATTAGAACCTGCTCCATAACTACTGCCTAGAAAAAATAAAAAAATTGCAATGTCAAATAGTCAACTACACTACATCAAAATCTCAAGCTTTTTGTAATCTGTTATCCCAATTTCTCTCAGAGGACTCTGTCCAATAAGACAGAGGACTGTATTTGTCAATTTGTATATATGAGTTCCAACTTCAAATAAATAATACCAACTGTTAACCAGAGTACTGTATTTGTCCATAATGGTTGCCCTGTTCAAAAGAAAAGAAAATAATGACTAATAAATGGAGGGAATTTGTTATCTTCTTTCTAGAAAATAAAAGCACCAGACTTCTAAAGGACTCTTTATCTTTTACATGTTTGGACCGAGATTTCTTTTCCCTCCATACAGAATCATGCTTTGGTTGGCACTGCATTGGTTCCTTGATTTGAAGTCAACAAAAGTTTGATTCTACTCATAACAATGTAATCTTACAAGGTTAGTGAAACACATTAATATAGATACTAAATGTTTTAACTATAACGAACAAAGTGGAATTTAATTCTGGATTTGTTTTGAATTTTATTTTTTATTATCTGCTCAGATATAAGTAGATTTCTTTTCCTTTGCTCAAGGAATGTGTATTGTTTCCTAATAGATCATAGTATTTTTTCCTAATAGTAAACTGCATTTACATACGACAGTTCTGTTGCATCACTAAACTTTCACACCTGTTTTGCAGGTGTCACATGTTTTCTCCCTCAGTACCTATTTAAAAACTCTCTGATATGCCTTCCTATGTGAGGCTTAAAAGAAAAAGGTCTTACCCAGATTCCTTTATAGCTAAGTTTCTGCACACTTGCTGCTCTTCAAACATACTAAGGCCACTCTACGCCTACATCTTTACATCTCTTCTTTCTGTAACACTGGATTTCAAGCTATTCACATGGCGCACCATGTCCAATAGATTCAGACCAAATGCCCCCTTCTCCTTCACTATCCTACTTAAAAGTGGCATTTCTAGCCTCTGTCACCGTCCCTTGGATTTTTTTGGTTCACAGCAATTATCACTGCTAAAAATATTATCTACTTGTCTATTACGTTCCTTGCCACATTAGAGCATTAGAATAGGGGAGAAAAGCCTTTGCTTTCTTCACCATTTTATTCTCAGTAGCTAGGAAAGATAGTGTTACACAGTCTACTCCCATCGACAGAAATCATATCTCCAGGGAAATGAAAGCCTTACTTACTTAAGACATCAATATCTTCCAAATCCTGAAGAATGAACTCTTCTACAGTCTTGCTCGTGTTCTTTATGGAGTTAATACATTGAATAACAGACTCTGGTAATTCATCTTCACTCTAAAATTTGAATGGAAATGAAACAGTGAAAGTAATTATTATCAAGATTATGTGTCAAATATAGCAATTTACTTTACAAAAAAAATTTGAGTGAAGTATAAATGAAATAAAACTCTATCCTGTAGATAGAGTTTAGTTTGGAAAAAACACTTCTGGTTGAAATTTGTTATTTATCAGGCAGTTACACAGTTTTAAAAAAGAATAAGGAAACAAATGAGTTATCTGTACATAATTTTATTGACTTTATTATAGGCCTGTAGCTTTTTACATAACTTCAATACTTGTGTATATTTTATATATGAATTCCAACTTCAAATAAATATTACCAACTGTTAACCAAAACTGCAGAGATTTTTTTCAAAATACTTAATGCCTAACACCTTATACAACTATTCTGATCCATTCTAAAACTTACTTGGTGATTATCAAACACAAAGATAATGAAGAAAAAGGAAATCAGCAACAGGGAAATAATCCAACTACAAGAAAAAGTTCACACATTTCAGTAAAAACTCTCAAAGCAAATGGTCTCAATTCCCTAATCAATAGATACAGGTTGAAAAAATGGATCAACAAATGAAATCTGATGATACACTGTGCACAAGAGACATACTTAATTCAAATATAAACTTACAAGTCAAAGGAATGGAAAATAATATTTCATGTAACAGGAACCTCAAAACAAGAAGCAGTAGCTATCATATTTTCAGAAAAAAGTACAATTTAGGTCAAAATTAATCAGAAAAGACTATGGCTAAGTGATCATATAACAGGAAAAGATTATAAATATAGGTATTTATACACCAAACCAAGTATAATCACTTTGATTTAAAAAAAGTTAATGGACATAAAAGATCAGATAAACACCAACAGAATTATGGTGGTAGACTTCAAGACTCCACTGTCACAAATAAAGAGATTTACTAAACAAACAAACAAACAAAAATCATCACAGAAATACCGGAGTTGAAAAAAGTCTTTGAGCAAATGTACTTAATAAGTATCTATAGTGCTCCACCTCACACCAACAAAAGCAACAGAATGTACACTTTTCTCAGCAGCACGTGGGACTCTCTCTACAGCAGACCACATATTACCTGTAAAGCACACTTCAGTATACATTTTAAAAGAAGAAAATGATATGAGGCATATTATCAGATCATAGGACAATGAAACCAGAAATCAACAGTCAAAGAAACCACCGAAATTATGAAAACATATGCAAATTAAACAATGTCTTCTGGAATAATCAATAGGCTACAGAAGAAATCAAGAAAGAAATTAGTTACTAGAATCGCAAGAGCCTCCCAGTACAAGACCAGAACTTATGGGACACAAAGAAAGCTCTCTCAAGAGAGAAGTTTATAGCCATGAGTCCTCACATCAGAAAAGCAGAGTAAGCCCAAATAAATAAAGGAGCTAGGCACCTCAAGGCTTAGATATAGACAAGCAATCTAAATAAAGTTAGTACCTGGAAGGAAATTATCAAAAGTTTGAGCAGACAGTAAAAAACTGAGATTAAAAAAGAATACAAAGACTGAATAAATTGAACATCTAGTTCTTTAAAAGAATAAAAAAATACACAAATAATTGGCTAACTTTATTAGACCATGGAAAGAAAATACCCAAATGAGTGTAATTAGAAATCTAAAAAGGTGAAATAACAATGGACACCTTTGATAACCCAAAAATTATGAATGGCTACTTCACCACACTTTAATAAATTGAAAAACCCAGAGGAAATGGGTAAACTCATATATATATGAATTACCAAAGATGAACCAAGGAGATACAAAACTCTGAATAATCTAAATAGGCAATAAAATTGAAGTATTAATTAAAACAAAAACCTCCAACTAAGAAAATGTCTATGAGGACCTGATAGACATACCTGTTGATTCTATAGGAACATTAGGGAAGACCTAACACCAACGTTCTTATAAGTAGTGAAGCTGAGAAAGGGCATACTCTAAACTCATTCCTGGGGTCTAGCAACCCCCGCCTTCCAAAATGAGGAAAGAAGTCAAGCAAATAAGGGAACCAGAGATCAACCTCTTTAATGAACGTAGACACAAAAATTCTCTACAAGATACTGGAGAACAAATGCAAAACGTCAAAACATCACACATCGGGCCGGAGGGTTAGCTCAGTGGTTCCTGCGCCTGCCTCACAAGCGCAAGGTCCTGAGTTCGATCCCCGGTAACCACATATAATGTTGGGCGTGGAGACACGCCCACCAATAATCAACACCGCATACTACAATGCCGGACTTGGTGGCTCACGCCTGTAATCCCAGCACTCGGGAGGCAGAGACAGGAAGATTGCTGAGTTCGCGGCGGCTTGCCTGGGCACCATAGTGAGCTCAGGGCCAGCCTGAACTACAAAGCGAGACTCTGTCTCAAAAAAGCAAAAAAAAAAAAAAAAAATCACACATCATAACAAAGTAGGCTTGATCACTGGGTTGCAGGGATGGCTCAAAATGAAAGTATCAGTAAATGGAATACACCAGCTAAATAGAAGCAAGACAAAAATCATGATCATTTCAACTGAGGCAGAAAAGCCTTTGAAAACAATCCAACACTAACTCATGACAAAAACCTTGAAGAAAACAGGTATTAAAGAACCATATCTCAATCTGATAAAAGCTGTTTATTACAAACCAACTGCTTCTTCAATCTGATAAAAGCTGTTTATTACAAACCAACTGCTTCTTCAATGGGGAAAAGCTAAAGGCTGTCTCTCTAAAAGCAGGAACAACACAAAAGTATTTACTATATCACTCTTTCAATACAGTTCTTAAAACATTAGACCACCAAGCAAGAGAAAGTAGTAAAGAAAAAATATGTAAAGAAAAGAAAGAAGTCAAATGATCATTATTTGCAAAAGACATGACTTTAAATTACACTCCTGAGGTACAATGATTAAAAAAAAGGCCTGGTTTTTCTTGGCAGAAAGAAAGAAAAAAAGTGGATCATGGTAAAAATAGAGGATGCAAAAACAACTCCATGCACATTCAGCTCTCTAATCTTTGGCAAAGGTCAAACATTTACAATGGACTAAGGACAGCACCTTTAATAAAAGGTGCTAAACAAAAACTGGCTATGTACATGCAGAAGATTAAATCTAACCCATACCTCTTGCAGCACAATCCACTAGAAGACAAAATAAGTACAATATTTAAAGAAATAGGCACAGACAAGGACTTTCTCAGCAGAACTCCAATTGGGCAGGAAATAACACCAAAATTCAACAAATGAGGTTATCAAATTAAAAAGATTCTTTATTGCAAAGGAAAAATCTAGTAGGATGAAGACAACCTATAGAATGAGAAAAAAAATTAGCTCTCTAATCCTTGGACAGTATGCTACTAAGCATATATAAACAACTCATAAAATTTCACCCCAAAGATAAAAACTCCAATGAAAAATGGGCAAATATAATGCCTAGACATTGCTCAGAAGAATAAGAATAAATATAAATTTCACCAGGCATGATGGCTCACATCTGTAATCCCAGCACTCAGGGGGCAGAGACAGGAGGATTGCTGAGTTCGAAGCTTGCCTAGGCTATAGTGAGCTCAGAGCCAGCCTGAACTACAAAACGAGACCCTGTCTCAAAAAAACAAAGCAAAACAAAACAACAACAAAAAGAATAAACATAAATTTCAAAAAAATAAAAAGCATTTAACCTATTAGATATTTAAAAATATAAAAGTACAGTATGGACAAATTAACAGAATAATGAAAAACAACAGTGTTAATAGGTCACATATACCAGAACCAAACATATGCAAAAGATATTTGATAAACCAATTAAGAAGAAAAGAACACAAGGAATATTAGCTAAATATCTCAGGAAATGTTCAAATTAGATCTAAATTCATAACATTCCTGGAAATGAATTATGAGTAAATTATGGATTTTAGGGTAAGAGAATTAATTCATAATAAATGAAGTTTGTAAGTATACAAACAGTGGGGAAATACACAAATAATAAGGTAATTTGTTTTATTCCCATGATGGAAATAATGGGTCTAAATATTTCACACAAATTTTCCTTTCATGTAATCTAATCTCACCAAAGATGTCCATGATGAAGTACAAAAGATGCAGAAACTCATATAGTCTCTTTTCACAAAATCCACGTAAATACACTTAATTATGTGTAATCTATCTTTAATATTCTTCTTATATTTTAGTACCAGATATGCGTAAGGTACAGCAGTGATCCTAAGCTACACAGTAAGTTACGTATAGAAAAATCCCTGGGACTGTTTGTCTATCTCCTGCTTGTGTTAGAAGGTTAAAAAGAGCAACACCTAACACTTACAGTATCACTGTCATCGCTCTGGGTTTCTGATTTTGAGTCACTCTCAGTGTCTTCTTTTTCCAAGGAGGAAATGCTGATTTTATCCAGCTCAGCTTCTATTTCTTCTTTGAGCTTTGCATCTTCTTCATCGCTGTCTTCCATTGCTCTTTATAATAAAAAAGAACCATTTAAAGAAACATAAAGAGCCTAATAGTGTTCTGTTCTCAAATACTATGGGTTCTTTAGTTTCTCACACCAATGTATGGAATGTTTCAATGTAATACTTTTATCGCATCTTATTGTCATTACACTACATGTTTAATAGGTTTTTTGTTTTTGTTTTTGTTTTTTTGAGACAGGGTCTTGCTTTGTAGTTCAGGCTGGCCCTGAGTTCACTATGTAGCCCAGGCAAGCCTCGATCTCAGCAATCCTCCTGCCTCTGCCTCCCAAGTGCTGGGATGACAGGCATGAGCCACCACGTCTGGCTTCTTAATAGCTTTGTTTTACCTCTTCCTTCATTTTCTTCCTTAGAATACTTGACTACAATGTGCTTGAGCTTAACATTACTCTTCTATTTCCTCAAGGGCAAATTACATTGGATAGACTGGCCTGTCTTCCATATTCTAGAATGTTCAAAGTAACATTACTCATGGGAATATTAATAACAAAATATTTTTGAATACCTTAAACAGTTAAGTCATAGTAAGACTCAGGAGAACAAGCATGGTCTACATATAAGGGAAATACATGGTTTACTTTATTAATTAACCCAGAATCCTGATGATCCTGCTAGAGATGACTATGTGCTTTACTAATTTAACATGTGGTGTCAGCTAATACATAGCACATAACCTAAATATTCACTTTGTTTCAATACTTAATTCTTATAACAGATCAAGCCATGTTATATCTCTACATCAATATCATCGTCATCATCATCATCATTGTATTCCTCACCACCACCATTACTATCTATGCATTGAATATCTGTGACAAGGGAAATGCTAGAAAATAGGAAGATAATTGATGATATTCCAGCAAAAAATGATAATTAAACATCTTTAAGGTGGTGGTACTTGGGAAAAACAAATTTAGAAAAGGTTAAGCAATGATCTGATGTTAAGATGTTAATATCTAATGGGGACCAGCTCTTAACTCAAGAGATGGTGAATCCTAAGTTAGTCCCACTTCCCACTACTAAACAGTTTCCAAACTCAGCCAAGTTCTTTGTCTCCCTGGCAATCCCTCGGTTCATTACACAGCCCAATCACTGATTGGGCTCATATCACATGTTAGAACCCATTAGTAGGTAATTTACTGGCTCTTGATCAGCAGACTTTAATGGTAAGAATAGAATAGAATGGAATGGAATGGAATGGAATGGAATGGAATGGAATGGAATGGAATGGAATGGAATGGAATGGAATAGAATAGAATAGAATAGAATAGAATAGAATAGAATAGAATAGAATAGAATAGAATAGAATAGAATAGAATAGAATGGAATAGAAGGGAATAGAATTTCACCATCTAGGCTAAAGATATGTTTAATGAAGTTTCAGTCATAATTATGTATGCGTGCAGATGTGCATAACTTGCAATGTAATATGTTTTGTATTGCTTAGCTTTTTGTAAATTTTAGGTCTTGGTCTAAAAAAGTTTGGAAAGCTATCGAGCACTGTTATTTTTATTTTCTATGGTACTCTTCTAAACTTTCATTATTTCTTCAGGGTACCTTTTCACATTTGTTTTCTTAATTATTTCTTCCTTCGTTCTCCTCTCCAATTTTCCTTCTTCTAATTTTTCCTGTTACTCATGGAATTTAAAATCAATATTTGAGAACATATGTGTGTTCACAAAAGTGCTGTGTGCTACAAACATGCTCACTAAATACAAAATCCTAAGTTTTGAGAGTATGTATTCTAGTTAACAAAGAAAATGAAACATTTTAATCTTCCCATTTCTTTTTATGTGTTTTTTATCTATTATACTATGAGAGAATCTCTTTTTAATTTGGTGCAGTTCTCTACCTATATTTTCAATCTGACTGATCCACACTCACTGTTCTGTTTCCTGCCTCTTTACACATTTTTATTCCCTCTAGTCCTCCTCCCCTCATAAACAGTGAAGCCTCTCCAAAGCTAAAGCAAATCCATGCCTGCCTTGCCTCTAACTACAGACCTAAGATAGCCCTCTTTCACACAAAAGTGATTTAATCAGAATAATTTGTACATGTGGCCTGAACTCTCATCTTATCTTCGAATAATGAAAATTAACATTTACATGAAACCCTTCACAGAAATATCCAAAATATTTGCATTCACACTAGCTCTAAACTAGAAACAACCAAAATGTCCTCCCATAAGTCAGTCATCAAATCAAGTACATCCGTAGAATAAAATATTAGTAATAAAAGAGATTAACTATTGACACATTTACAGCACAGATGAATCTCTATGAAACTCTACACAACTGCACTAGGTACAGAGAAAAACTCCAAAGGTAGTATTTGTATTATTTCATTTATATAACGTTTTTGAGTTGGCAAAATTTTATAAATAGAGGACAGATCGGTGGTTAGGGAATTAAGGGGTACATGGGCATAGGGAGGTGCTTGCAGTCACAAAAGAACAACCTCAGAGATCCTTGGAGTGTTGGAATTGTTCAACTTGGTGGTAGTAGGTAAATGAATACAGGCCGGTGACTAAAACTGAATAGAACTTGGTACATATAAATGAGTACAAAAACCATGAGGAAATATGAATAAGATTAATGGATTGTTTCAATGACAATATTCTAGTTATATTATACTACTCTTTACAAAATATTACAAAAAAGGGAAATTAGACAAAATATAAAAATACATTTTTCTATTACTTCTAAAAACTTGTAAATTTACAGTTTTTAAAATTTTAATGTTATCCTAAATTTCAAATGATCCTAAGTATCCACTGGAAGTGTTCCATAAATTATCATGCATCTATCTACACAATACTCCACAAGATCTGTAAAGAATGGATACAGTTACCATACTTCCAGGGAGAGGTGGCCAAGAAAGATTAACTGAAAAAGGCAAATGACAGAAAAGTATTCACAATAAAATCCCACTGAGGTAACTACAGCCCCCCCCCCCACACACATAGTTTTTAGCGAGAAGCTTTCTATAGGAGATTGGGCAATATTCAGTTTTCAATTCATATTTTCATTTTGACAGATTATTTTAATTATGAACATATACTGGTTTTTTTTTTTTTTTTTGAGACAGGGTCTCGCTTTGTAGCTCAGGCTGGCTCTGAGCTCACAATGTAATCCAGGCAAGCCTCGAACTCAGCAATCCTCCTGCCTCTGCCTCCAGAGTGCTGAGATTACAGGCGTGAGCCGCCACGCTTGGCATTGTGGTATGTGGTATTGATTTCTGGTGGGCATGAGTCACCTCACCCAGCATTGTGTGTGGTTACCGGGGATCCAACTCAGGACCTTGCGCTTGCGAGGCAGGCCCTGGAACCATTGAGTTAAATCTCTGGTCCCGAACATATACTATTTTTATAATTTTAAGAGCTCATCATCCCCAAATTCCAATTTTATCCACACTCTCCTCCTTTCAGAAAAAGCAACACATAAAAGCAAATAAAATTAGTGCTATCAATAAATTAAAAATGCACTTCACAATATTTGTTAGATGGAGAGTTAGATTTTCAAACTGTGAAGCAGAGGGGGCCTGTACATAGCGCTATGTAGAAAGGGTAGGACACCAGAGAAAAGCGAACAGTCTCTGTCTTTTTTTTGTTTTGGTATTACCAGGGATCGAACTCGGACCCTTGTGCTTCCAAGGTAGGTGAGCTAAATCCCCAGCCCCAGTTTGTGTCTTTGTATTCTCCCCTCTGCTCACTTAAGGTTCCCAAGATCAACCCCACCCAAGGCTTCTATATTTGAACAAAAATGCAAATTTAAGTTTTCCAGTAGTTGCGAATTTTCACAATGAAAAACAGATCAAAATAATTCTAATACATATTATTTCACCCAATATAATAAAAATGTTATTTTAACATATAATCAGTATAAAATTATTATTCTTATTTGGCCCTGCTGGATAGCAAACACAGGCCCAGTGCTTGTTAGACAAGTGCTCTACTACTGCACTACACCCTTAACCTTTAAAAATGTATTAATATCAATATAAAATTTCCCATTCTTGTTTTGCACACCAACTCCTGAAGCCTAGTATACTGGACACCTGCAGCGCTTCTCAGTTCGAACCAGCCGTATTTCGAGCCTGTAATAGACACCTAGACCGAGTGGTTTCCTTGTAAAAAAGACAGTACCGACCTAGACGGAGCCCATTATAATCGGGCTGGGAGAAAACTACAGAAAGAACTGTAAGGGGGAAAAAAATCTACTTCGTGAACAAACATGAAAATAAAGAATATATACGAAAGGGAAAGGGAGAGAGGAAAGGAAATACTTGTTGGTGGGAGTGTTTGGGGAGATGAGTTGGGGGACTAAGGGAGTAAGGACCCCACAGTACCGGGACGGATCTTCAAGTTTTAACGAAGTTAAGAAATTGTCTAGAGTGGAGGGAGCTTGGAAGACTCACGCAGCCAACCCTGGACCCCGGGTCTGTGCTTTTTGGAGAAGTCGAGGGGCTCGGGCTCCACCTGCCCTCCCGCAGCTCGACCTCTCCGGTCCCAAAAGGAATCCAGGCTTTGAAGGGCTTCTGCTCACTCACCAGCAGCAAAATAAGCCCGCTTCATCCTAAAACAGCGTCCAGAGTCTGAAAACAAATCGTAACCATGACAACAGCCAATCACAAGGAAGCGAAAGCTGACTTTTCTTACAGGTGCCCCAGAAGGACAAATGAGTTCGACTCTAAATTGGAATGAACGCTGCATTTCATGAGTTGGATGATCAGTTTTCCTTCCAATTAGCTTTTAATATTTATAGAGTTTTTAAAATTATTGAATAAGGAAATGATTTTTTTTGTTAGCATTATTCGAGTAAATGTTAGTCGTCTGTGTTATCTGAATTTATACTGGTATCCAGTAAACATTCAGTTGCCTACCTAAAAATTGTTCACTGCATAAAACCTTAATCTTAAAAGAGGTTTGTGAGACCTGGAAATACAGAGGAAACGCAGTACATTTTTGCCATCCGCAAGAGTTTGTTTATGAAAAGAAAAAAATATCAGCTAACATCAACGCCCATCGGAAACCTGTATAGGGATATGCGGGGCAGAAATTCTCACATGTTCTTTCTCAGAATTCTTTTACAGTAAAATATTGGCCAAAATCCATTTTTAATAAGAATCTGAAGTCCTAGACATGCTTCATTCTGTTTAATTTTAACCTAAAAACTGGTCAGAATTTCTTTCGTGGAGATAATATAGAAGAGTTCATAAGCCGTAGAATTTTATTTTCAATTTACAATGTTTTGTTTTACTGTTTTTAAAATTTGCAAATAGAGACTTAAATTTCATAAGGAAGTGGTTGAACATTGTAAATACACCTACTATACATTTTACTAAAACCAAACATCTCATTCATCCTCCGAGAGAGAGATTTAACTATTTCCTGGTAGTAAACTACATTAACCTAAGAACAAATAAAACACAATAAAATTAGCAGACCTTTGAAATTCAGCATTTATTCTTTCTAGAAAGATAATAACTTTGTAAAAATAATATTTGGCTTAAGAGCTAATTAGACTTAAGATATTTTCATTATAAAATTCCTCTTCAGCCATTGTTTAGTGATTTCTGAGGATTTTTTCCTGCCGATTTACAAACTATTAAAAACGCTAGGCTACCATCTCATATAGAAAGAATATATATATATTTTTGAGACATTCTTGCTATGCAATTCAGGCTGATTCTGGAAGGACCATGTAGCTCAGCCTCTCCTCAAACTACAACTGTCTTCCTGCCTCACCCTCCTAAGTACAAATACTACCGGCTTCTGCCACCCCAACTGGCTTCACATGTAATACTTTAAGACTAATTTTATTTGTGATTATTAAACCATTAAAAATTTCCTAAAATTATTGAATCCTTTAATAATGAATTTTAAATAACTAATTTTCAAAAAATGTTAGAAGTCAATTAATTTTGAACATAATATTTAAATTGGCCTGATGACAACAAAATAATAGTCCTTCTGAAGATGCACTAACCCATTGTAGATTTGATCATGGGTTTTGATATTTAATTCCTTAACATGCTCTGGCCTGTTCATTCGCATGTTTCCTCTCCTCATATTTAAAGGGAATGTAAAAATAATAACCACAAGCCATTAGAGTTTACTTAATGGAAAATAATGCCTATGAATAGGTGAATTATCTGGAGGTGTCTGGTTCTATAGCATTTCTAATATTTTTAACATCTCTGTTGTCAGACCAATACTTAGCTAGTTAGCAACTGAAAAAATGTATGGACACACCTGAAATTTATTTGTTTAAATTTAAAACAAAGTATTTGTTCACTGAAAAAGAAACTACAAATCCTCCTCACTACAAAAATGTAAGTAAGAGTTGCAAAGTCTTGTTGTGTATGTTTAGGTTAGAACATTTTTATTTCTATTGACATTATTTCCAGCATGTGGGAGTTGCATTTGAAAAAAAAAAAAACAGCACAAGACCATTGCTTACATCACAGACAAACATCACCATAGATTTTCTTGGTTTATTGCTCAGAGAGCCAGTTTGTCATTATCTAACTCTTTGAGTTAAATTGGTTTCTTATAATCTGTGGGAGCGTTAAGTTCTTATTCTTTTTTGTCTTTTTTGTTGAACAGTACCAGTCTAGCAGTTTCTTCCACTATTGATGTCCACAAGATCATGTCCTACAGTTTTCTTTTGGAAAAGATTGCTTTAAAGTTTTCAAATTTTTAATTTATGCTCAAGTCTGCAGGACTGGTGCTATTCAAGACTTATAGTTTGTAAGCCCACAGATATACTCTATGGCTTCACACTTAATCATTAAATATTACATTTCTGAATTTTTCTACTAAGGTATTTTCTCAATAGTTCTATATCCAGTCATTATTGTCATGATTTTATTTTTTTCACCCTGCAGTCATTTCTGATGGTCCTTGATTCTTTTCCATACTACTGCACGTTGGAACTTTATCCAAGCCCTCTGACTCCTTGTCTTTGTAGTTGCTGTTTCCTAGCTGGTAGGCACTTTGGGGAGATTCCCTGTACTTGGATTCACTTTTCTTCTTCATGCCATGGACATGGTCACAGCCACCCCTCCTTTTCGGTACTGGGGATTGAACAAGGTCTCAGTGCAGAGTATGACAGTGTCCCTAAGTCTGTGTCATTGGAAAGGAGCAGAGCACAGGCGTGAGGCTCACATCTCCCTTGCCTCAAGAAGGTTTGCCTGTTTATCCATTTGGTTTCCCTTTCTGCCGGTAGAAAGCATGATACTTGGAATAAATTAGTACATACATATTGAGCCAGATAAAGTTGTGTTTCCAAGAAAATGAGATCAGTGATTCATCTTGGACTGAGAGAAATGAACAGCTGTATTTGGATTTTCCGATAGTGCATTTCAACTTGACCCTCTCAAACACGCTGATGAGTCCACATCAGTATCAAGTCTCCGTCTGCGACATTTCACACCAGGATTACTGAAGGTCTTTCTGGTTTACTAGTTGGCTTTTTATTCCTTATTTGCAGACGACAGAAAGAGGCCAACAAGACTTTGGGATTAAATTCTTGTCCAGACTGTGAGAGAGGTTCATATCTTTCTCACACGCTGCAGCAAGCAGTAGTGAAGCAAGAAAAATGAGAATTATGCTTCTTGGGGAGAAACTGAAGCAAAGATCAGCCTGTCTTTGCCATTGTGTACCCAACTGAAACATACCAGACATCAGAAAAATTGAGGGGTATCACTCAAGGACAGAAACTAAACAAACCCTGTGACAACAGGACAATTCAAACACAAATGGAAGAGAAAGCCTGGAAAATCCACTCAAAGTCAAAGAAAGAACACTGGGAATTTTAGCAAGAATGCAACTTCAGGTCAAAGTGGTCAGAGAAGAACAGAGTTTAATATGGAAATTTCTTATTTCTCTACTTTCCAATGCCTCTTAGGTTTCATAAAATAAATTGGCTTATACTTAGGCAGGGACAAATAGTTTAAAATTAATCTTATTATACCCAGTTTCATTATGCCAATTACACATTTATTAAAACCTTGCAAGTTGTGATACTTTTTAAAAAATCGTTCTAGTTAGAGCTAAGACAGTAAATGAAAAAAAATAAAACCTTCCTTATCTAGTAAACCACGCACACTACTGAGGTGTTAGTCTGACAACCAATTTCAGAAGAAAATACATAAAGACAGAAGTACGCAAACAGAGAGTAGTTATTGCTTTGAATTTGTATTGTAAAACATGTGCTTATCTTTTTCAGAATAATCACTCCCTCAGGAGAAACAATATCAAACAAAAGCAAGATACTAATTTTTCAGTATTTCCTTGATCTCAGTAATTGAGCTATTTTAGTAAGAGTCTTCAAAATTATGGGGTAAACAAAATAATTATTTCTGTAGACAATTACTGAAAAAATAAGCATTACCTTTTGTATATGTTCTTGGATATTAATTCTTTCAATTTAGTGGATGCTTCAAAGTGTTTATTTTTTTTAACAGCATTGGGTATGTATCTACTTTTTTCAATGAAACAAGGCAATCCATTTTAAACAATTGCATTATAATTTCAGCAGATGGCAGTATTTCTCTAAAATTCGTTAAGTATAGCCCCGTGTTCTTTGAGAGCACCATCTAGTTGTTTTATAAATGCATTATTCATGAACAAGATTTAAATATAAAACTACAGAGGAAGAATTTTGGAAGCGCGAGCTAGGAAATCTTTCTGAACAAGGGAGATGTGGAAAATGGAAAACTGGTTTGGTCCTGCACTGAAAAATATCCATGTTAAAACCATAAATACTGTATTGGGTCGCCCCCCTCTTCTTTATCGGGAACTTGCTCTTGTTT
>PVIC010016368.1:0-34008 GCA_004025085.1 Thryonomys swinderianus | reverse complement strand
TGAAGAGATGGTCTTGACAAACATTCTTAAGAGAGATAAAGTCATCAGGGTGGGCTGCGGCCGAGATGGTCCTGTCCTCATCAGCAGGGGTCATCGGGGGCACAGCTGTGTGAAAATGGATGTCAACAAAGAGTCAGGGACCAGACAGCCACCTGCCCCACAGCTGATTCCTACCACTGCAGCCCTAAGGTGCAGAAGCGAGTCATGCTAGCCGCCCTAGCGGCCCTAACAGACTACCATTTCACACACACCTCGCTGCAGTTCCTGCCGTTTCACCATCCAGATGCATGCAGAAGCCAACGATTCTTCAACACCTCTGAGGCTCCTGCATGACCAACACTTCCTCCTCAGTGGACAGCACCTCCTCATGGTCCTGTGCCCCATGGAGGCCACATGATCCTACAAGCACACAGAGCCAGCCGCCTGCCCTGCTTCTGCCTGTGCCATTGGGTCTGCACCTCTCCACCCCAAGTTCCTCATCCTCAGGTGCCGCTCCCTCCCTCGGGGACTTCCTATCTTTGATAGTCCCCTAGACTCTGTTCCTCTCCTAGGGATATTCTTCCCAGATACCTGCAGTCATTCATGTACCCCCTTGAAGTCCTTCCACAACAGCAGTTTCCTTCAGAGAGCCTTTCCTATCCATCCTGTGTAATCCCATATCAAACTGACTTTCTTCCCAAACACCACGTCCCGACGTGATAGGCAGATGTATTCATCTTACTTACTGCCTCCCAGCACTGGGAATGTGGGACCTGTATGTTCAGGGACTTGTCCGAAACAGTGCGAGGCATACAGCAAGCATGTGTGATAGAGTGGGGCACTGGGACCCGTGCCCCCCGTGCCCACACTTCCTGCCGTGTGACCCTGCAAAGTCTGCCCACCATAGCCAAGGTGCCCTGCCCATCACAGCCCTGCCCTACCCTGCCCCCACCACTAGCTCAGTAATGCTGCTCCTTCTGGTTCAGTGCACTAGGACAGAGGTGACAAGGGAAGAAGAGGCCTAGATAGGCTTGTACACTGGAGCCTGTATCTCAGCCTCCCATGGCTGTCATGTCAGGACAGGCACAGAGTGGCATGGACCAAAGTGCGCATCACAAGAAAGAAGCAGAGGTACCTACCCCAGGGACATCAGACAAGGCCTGCCAGTCCCAGAGCCCCCCAGGCACCCCTAACCCAGCTGGCTGAAGACCACCCACCCATGGCCCGCCCTAGTGAGTGAGGCTACTCAGAGCAGCTGAGTTTCACAGTGGCTTGTTATGCATTACTATGCCAATATATAAAAGAGACAGCCTGCCACAACTATTTGTTGAGAAAGAAATACATGTGCTACAGTGATGTCCATAAACCCAAGGAGGTTTACAGGCACACCTGTGCTATCAAAGGCACCTATGTTCTCCACATTCTTGGCACTGATCCTTAGGTGTGATACGAGAGGGCTCTAGATAATTAAAGTGAAGCCATCCAGGATGTATCCTGCTCTTGAATGGGCACCATACTAAACACTGCACCTACTGTTTCCTATGTTTATTTTTCGTTTCATGTTAGGCCCATTGAGCCAGGATCCCCTCAGGTATAGAACATTTCCATTGACTTCTTGTTATTACTGCACTGGCTTCTCACAAAACATCAGTGACATGGTGCTGGGGATTTAGCTCAAGTGGTACCGCGCCAACCTTGGATGCACAAGGGCCCAAGTTTGATCCTTGGTACTGAAAAAAAAATCAGTGACAGAAAGAATAAACATCAAGGACAATGGCTTCTGGTACATTCTGCATAGGGACTGTGTGTTTTCTTTCTTCTCTTCCTTGTCACCCCTTTCATTTCCCTGCCAAGCCACACATAGGTATTCTCTTTCACCATCATTAGGCTCCTTGGATGCGTCTGAGAAATGTCTGTACTGTATCATCCTTTCACTCCTTTCCAAAAGGGTCAAATGTCTCAAAAATTCTCTTCCAGGACCAGTGAAAATCCACAGCAAAAGGAATGTGCAAGAAAAGCAAAGATACCCCACATGGCTAAAATAGTCCCTTCTTTTTGTGTATAACTTTTAGCAATATCAACAATCATGTATAAACCAGAGATGTGCTCTGAGCATAACTAATACTTTTGAATTACTCTCTTTATTCTACTGTGATGGCCAATACACATGTAGATCCAGGAAATTATTTGAAATTTACCTGGAAATAATTGTGCACAGAAATCCATCAGCATGTATAAAACTTACTATATGAACCATATATGCCGCTGAGAACAGGAGTCTAACTGCCTCTCTGACTTTATCGTGCTTTGAGGTGACCTTCTGGAGCAAGCCAGTGACCTGGAGGGACAGTAAGTCTGTGCTGAAAGGAGAGAGACAGACTCCCAGCACTCCATATCAGACTCGCGTGATGCAAGAGACCACCTCTCCTTCCTCCTGCCAGTTCCCAGTGCTGTGTGCCTGAGCCTCAGCCCACTCCGATCTGCTTTCTCCCTGACTTAGGAGACAGAGGAGTGTGGGAATGGAGAGTCTGATCTAAACTTTAAGAAGGAAAACAGGCTGCTTGGTCATACTGCTGGTCACTTCAGAAAAGCAGAGACGGGACTCGAGAGAAAAGGAGATGTAACAGAGAAAAGGAGGAGGAGGAGAGAGGCATCATAGTTACCACACCAAAGGGCACTGAGGGAAGCCAGTCTGCTTCACCAACTGGCTATAAACAAGGGCCCAACCATGTGAGGATGGTCCCAGGATGCCAGTAGGGGCAGATGGGTCATCAGGTTTGACCCCTGACTTCAGAAAAGGGAGCGTTCTGCAGGAGAAACAGCCATATATCCATAATTTTACAATGCAGGTTTTAGCTTCACTTCTCTTTCTTCCATGTGATAAAGCAGGTTTTCTCTCTGCACACAGCCACCTTTCCTTTATTTATGTAATAAGACCAAGCCCAAGGGCCTTTCATCAGCGAGGAGCATTGTTCAGCCTATAAATGCTGCTCTGGCACTGAAGTTTCTGTAGGTCACTATGTGGCTTCAGAATCTCTCCTGCCCACACATGTACACACTGTTTACGATGTGACTGTTTTGTGCCCTATTCTTTTGAAATCCAATATCACATCAGCACATCTGAGCAAACAGAAGCTCTGGGAACTTCTCTCATGTTGAATTGCATTACCTGGCAGGCTGGTCAACTCAAAGTAGTAGAGGGGAAAACCTGTCAGTAGAGAAGGAAAGAGAGAGGAACCTGCAGACACAGGTTAAAATGTGCCCTTTTCCTCAGGTCCTTTTGAAACACTGCCTCTGCTCAGTCTTAGGTTACCCGGTGCTTTGCAAAGAATCATCCCACAGATTGCTCTACAAAGCAAAGGGCCTGATATGGCACCCTTGGCTCTGTGGCATCAGCACTGGTATCAGAAGAAGCCTGTGTGGAGACCCCAGGGAAGCAAAGCTGGTGCCAGGCCCTTCTGTCCTAAACTCCGCAGTTACGAGACACCCGTGTCTGGTCCCAAACTCTGCCTCCCATTTATGTTAGAGGACCCATCAGATCCTGCCTGTGTGCACGATTTATATAAATGTTTATTAATCTTTTGCATAAGTGAAGCCTATACATGTACAGATCCACAATTTCTGGCAGCGCAGTGAACTCTGCAGGCATTCTGCATCTCTGCGCTTGACAAAGTCCCCTGGCCTAAAGAGGAAAGAGTCATGACAAGCACTGCTCTTGACAATGAAGCTGATATTCCTCAGCCTCCTAGGCCATGAGAAGTAGCCATGGGACTGGGTTTGGCTGTGTGCTACGAGTGGAAGAGCCATGTAACAGCTTCTCAGTTAGGGGACACTGGCAAATGGACACTTTCTTTTTGTTATAATCTTTTCTTCAAGCAACCTAAAATGGCCGACAAAGGGGCAGCAATCATAGCCCAACGGGAGAAAGGGAAGAAGTGGAAATGGAAGCCATTTGTGATGGACCAACAAAAGAGTCGATCCTCAAGCCATGGGTTCTCTGTGGAACCTTCCAGAACTATCTCCTTCTAACCAGTTAATAGAAGAGAAATAATAACTTCATTGTTTAAGCTACTCTTATTCCATATCTCTGTTCCAGTTGAACTTGACCATAGGGGAAACAGTGTGGAATAACACAAAGATTAGGAACCCTGAAAAATATCCCAGGTAGTCACGTCCAGCTTCCAGGGGGACTTACAGCCTGGTCACAATACCGTTCACAGGTTTTCTTACTTGTCTCTCCAGAAATTGTGACCCCAGTGTCCACAGACATCTTCGATCCCAGTCTTCACATGATCAAAAAACTGAAAACAGAAAAGCAAGTTACCTGGTGAGTACCTGAAGGCAGTCATTTTCACACTGCCTGTATCCTGCCTTAGTGCTAACAACCCTGACACTGTTTCTTATTCGTTTGCTTTACTGAAAACAAGAGAACGAACAGACTGAGATTTTGTCATGTTACTCTTAAGACGCGCTCCAACTACTTCAGTACCCATCACAGGGTGACCATAATTTTAAGGAAAAAAGAAAAAATGAAGAGTGTTAATAGTGTCCCTTACAAACATGTGCAGACTGAGGTAAGTAGAAGCAGATTTCTTCTCCTCTACTCGTGCAGCTCAGACCTAGCCTAGCTCTCTGCCACTTCCATCTTCTCCCAGAAACTTGAGCAATTCAGAGTCAGCTGTTTGAAGCCCAGAGTCTCCCTCATGATCTAGGTCTTACACCATCAGCACCTACCCGACAGTGGATCTCTTCACTGACAGCCTGCTGCTTCTTATTGGATCTCTTCACATCAAGAAACTCCACCAGTGGTCTGATGGTAATTCCCTGCTCGGGAAAAAGAGAAGCAATCGGTACATTTTCTTTAAAAATAAAAGGAAAAATTCACGAAGAACGTCTTCTCCTAAGTTTTGCTGACCAATAATGAAAGGCTTGCTGTGGCCAAGATTTGAGCCAGTAAACATAATATTTTATCAATTTTTCCTTCCTTTCTGATATCTGGTCTACTCTCAGAAGGCTATGTCCCAACCCAAAACAATGGACAAAAGTGGGAGAGATTTAGAAAATAGTTCTAAGAAATAGTAAAATATTATCCAGTTCAGAGGAATCGCCTGCTTGTATTATTCACAGAAAAACCTTCAAATGAGATTCAGATACTTTTCACTGAGCTTTACCTGCCTACAGGTACAGGGGCCTGGGCGTTAGGGACACCAAGGTGAATGATGAAGGACTTTGGAATCTAGTACAAAGCCAGCTCTTCCCAGACTCACTTACCAAGTAGGCAGCAGAGGAAAGAGAAACAGGGAAGCTTCACGCAGTGGAGCCCCTCAGAGGGGACTCAGAGGAGGCTGAAAGGACCCAGACAGGCAGTGAGCTCAGGGCAGCTGTGCCCAGGCTGGGAAAGGGCCCTGCATGCACCTGGGCAAGTTCGTAGGTGACTTGGGAAAGGGGCAGAATGCTAAGCTCTTCAGTGGATAGGAGGAGAAAAGAAAACTGCCTGATGCCAGGAAAGCCATGCCCCAGGACCTAACGTGAGGTCTCCTTTTGGGGTGCAGCACTTTTTAAAGCATTTCCATGGAGACAGAAGCCACTGAAAAGCACCACTTTCCCTGGGTCCCTGCCAGCTAAATAAGAGGGCACAAGAGGAGGACGACGTGTAAATACTGACAGAAGTAGACAGGACTTCTGGGGCTGATGGATGACCTATTGAGAGGCTGAGACAGGAGGATCAGCACAAGTCTGAGGTCATCCTGGGCTACATAAGGAGATGTTGTCTCAAAAGATAAATGCACAAAATACAAAACCTGGGAAAATTTTTTTAAAAAGTGACAGACATAAAATAAACATACATAATTCATCCCAGATATCAATTAAAAATGTAAAAGTAAAAACTGAAAAACATATAATGTGTAAAACTAATATATACACTCGAAATGCATATGCTAGTGTACTATGTAGATAGTAATATATAAACTAATATATACACTCAATAATGCATATGCTAGTGTACTATGTAGATAGCAAGCTAGATATATTCTATGAGTCTATATCTCGTAGATATGTTTCCTTGGCATTCGTGGATTAAACCTTGAGAGAGTTACAAAACTTAACCAAAGGATATCAGAAGAATTTGAGTTTTAAAAAGACATACAAGCTTCTAGAAGAATAACAGTATTGTGATGACTGTTTTGTCTCAGCATATACATGTGACACAATTCCAATAACATATGCTTAAAAACTCTTAGCAGAGGGGCCTGGGATTCAGCTCAAGTGGTACTGAGCCTACTTTGGAATCACAAGGGCCTGAGTTTGATCCCTGGTACCACAAAAAAAAAAATTCTTAGTAGAACTTAAGAGGTTCATTTTAAGTTAATCCTAAAGTGGACATGTAACAAAAAAATCTCAGAGAAAGGAGACTAGGTGGAAACTCACAGATATGAATAAACTACCACTGTTATACATAGATATGTGGGACGCTGTCATCAAAGTGGGCAGTGCAGGAGGGGAGACAAGGGCAGTGGTGACTGGCAGCTACCAGTATCCTCATGGAGAACCGGCTTGGGTCGGGGCAGCCAGATTTTGTGGGGAAAGGAGGAGAAATGGTGAGATCTGGCCCTGCCCTGCCGTGCAATCCTCATCCTACCTCATGGATGCATGGCTTTCCATTAAAGAATGCTTGGGTAATACACACACACACACACACACTTTAAAAGAAGCTCATGAAGATCATAGCTTTTATGCTGTCAACAGCTGTGGGCATTTTTCCGCTTAACTTTGATTTTTAACTTTCAGAGGTGTGAACTGGTTGTGGACCCAGTGTGGTGTGAGACGTACCCTGTGTTCTATTTGTGTTTCTGTCTGATACTTGTGGTAACATAACAGCTCCCCAGTCAACACATGCTCTGAGACTCTCGACTTATGTCAATGAATATGGATGGCAACATGTGGTTTTCAGAAATTTCACCCAGTTTCAGATTTTACGAAGCCACAATTTCAACACAGTTCAAGTAAAAGTCAACAAAATCAATTTGATTTTTAAAATTATGCAATATGTGCTAACAACACTGCTATTTCACATATTTTCTCCTATCAGCATTCATTCAGTAAGCAATAAATGAGTGCCCTGTGTCTGGAAATCTAGGACATAAAATGAAGAGAGGGCACAGGGCCTTCCCCAACACGGCCACCGAGTCCTGGCTTTCAACAGAGCATCTGATGCACCTCATGATCACATGTGATCAATGCTAGGAGCTGTGTGTCTTCACACAGAGACCATGCCCAAGTGCACAGCAAGACCCTGTCTTACAACAGTGAGAAAACACAGAACAAAATGAATCAAAAATGTCTTGAAGGATAGTGTGCTTAACTTTATAATAAAAAGCTTATAAAATTGTTTAAACAGTTCCTTTTACTATGTGCTCCATCTCCTTAAATTATTTGAATTACTCACCCAGTGGAAATTATTTTATAGATACCATCTCTCTCGCACGCACGCACACTCTCATGCTTTTCCTTTGCTTCTTATTTTTTCTTTTTATCCCTACCCATCCACAACCCTCCACCCCTTCTATACATGCTATTTTTTTCTTTCCAAATCATATTTATTCTTCACCCTTATTATGTTCCCCCACCACATTGCCTTTGAATATTTACTATTTTACAAAATATTTCATTCATTCTAGAACTCCTTTACATCTACAGGTTCTCATACCAGAGAAAAGATACAGTATTTACATATCTGTGACCTATTTATTTCATTTATTAGTGTGTCCTCATTTCATTTGCACATAAATGAATGAAACGTCATTCTTATGGCAGAGTAATACTCCATTTTATAAAAAACCCATATCTTCTTTATCCAGTCTCCAGTTGATGGGCATCTGGGTTGTTTCCAAGATTGGGCTATCACAAACTGAGCTGCTATTAACATGGGTGTACATATGACTTTACAATACGATTCTTTGAATTCCTTTGGGTATATTCCTAGCAGAGGAATAGCAAGGTCAAATAGGACCTCAAATCCTAGTTTTCTGAGGAATCTCCACACTGATGTCCACAATGGTTGTACAAGTCTACAATCCCATCAACAATGGAGAAGGGTTCCTTTCTCCCCGCAGCCTCGCCAGCATTTATTGCTGGTTGATTTCTCAATAGCAGCCATTCTTTGTCAAGTGAGATGAAATCTCAGTGCTGTTTTCATCTGCATCTCTCGAATGATCAGTGGTCATTCTTCATATGCATCTTGGCTGCTTTTACTTCTGCCTCTGAGAAGTGTCTGTTCATTTCAGGTGCCCATTTTTGAACCTTTGCTTCCTTTTTCCATCCACCCACTAGTGAGGCAGAGGACAAGACAGGTGTTTCGGTCACTTTCTCCTCACTGAGGCAGCACCTGACGCTCACACCTTCAGGGAGAAGTGGACTCCACCTCACAGTTTGTAGGGGCTTCCGTTCCTAGTCAGCTGGTAGCCAACTACCCAGTCCAAGGCAGAGGGAGAAGAGCCCACAGCAAGGCAGGGGAAGCAGAGGACACAGAGGAGGCGCCCACGCCCCTGCCCCAGCTTCCCGCCAGACCCCACCTCCCAGCATCTCGGTTAGCTGTAAACTCATCAGGACCTAATCCACCGCTGAGCATCAGACCCCACGCCCCATACCGGTCACCTCCCACAGCTCCCCCATGATCACATGGCATTTGGGGGGACATCTGGGTATAAACCACAGTGGCGCACGTGAACAGCATATTTAACTGAGTTGGGTCTTATGTTCTAGCCAGAGACAGGCAGGAGGGAGAGACATACCTTCGAGAAGGACCCTAATTTTACCTTATGGAAGATTCCTAATTTAGGACACTGGGGAGCAATTTGATAAGGCTTAGAAAAGCAAAATAGCTTGTTACTCTCTGTGGTGGCCAAACATAACACTCTTAGTTTTCCAATAAACCACTGGAAGACACATATGCAAAACCCAAGCTAAGTTTCACCTACTCCCCTGGCTTTGGCACAGAAGCGAAGTATGTAGAGTTGCCTGATTGCAGCTCACCTGACCACGATTCCAGCCTATCAGGAGGACAGACACGTTCCCATTAAGTGCTCATCCCAGCCTGCAGCTCACTGGGGAGAAAACCTGCTTTCTGGCTTCAGTGGGCATTATCTGGTTTGCTCTATGGGGAAAGGGAGCTCTTGTTTTTGGATTAATAGTTACAAAAAGAGGAGGACAGAGGAGCTGTCCTACTGCTGCTGACTCAGCAGGCCATGGGGTGAGGGAGGGGCTGAAGAAACTCCTTTTACTTAAAGATGCTGCTGCTGTGGCTACAGTGCTTTCTGACCCTCCTCAGAAAGGGACACACTGACCCCAGAGCTCCTGAGCAAATGCACGGCAGGAATCTGAGACCCACAGCATGGCTGAGTGGTGCTCTGGCCCTCGGCTGGCCATGAGTGCCCATCCATCTTCCTCTTCACTGGGCTTCAGGCCTCCATCCCTCCTCTGCCTTCTGTCTTCTAGTTGCTGCCATGGCTTCCATCCTGGTGTGACAGTGCTCCTGCGGCCACCCTCCTGACTCTGCCTGACCTGAGCAGCGCTTCCGGCACGTCCGGCCAGTGTCTCTGACCCTTCTTGCAAATGCTGCCAACACTCTAAGGAAGGTGGTCACTCCTCATCTACGGTCTCCCTGGGGTTCATGCTCCACTCACTCTCTCTGCCTGCGGCTGCTCTGCCAGAAGTTCTAGAACCTTCCATTCCTGAATGTTCTCTTCACTAGGCCTCTGGTCCCTCATTCAATGGCGTTTCTTTTCTGTGGTCACCTGGTCTGTCTCCAATTTCACTGAGGCTTTCAGATTAAGTACTAAGGACTATACTAGGCCTTCTCCACTGAGCTAAGTCCCCATCTGGGGGAGAGAAAGGGGATTAAGAAAAGATATTAAAGAATATAAAAGGAATATAAACATTATGTATTGCAAATATGTACTAATAAATTAGAAAACAAATAGAAGTTTTATTTATTTTTATTTAGTCATTTATTTATTTGTCATTTAACTAGTCATTTATTTATTTATTTATTTATTTATTTTTGTTTGTTTGTTTGTTTTTTGAGGGTCTCACTTTGTAGTTCAGGCTGGCCCTCAGCTCACTATGTAGCCCAGGCAAGCCTCGAACTCAACAATCCTCCTGCCTCTGCCTCCCGAGTGCTGGGATTACAGGCGTGAGCCACCACGCCCGGCACTGTGGTGTGTGGTATTGATTGCTGGTGGGTGTCAGTCTCCACACCCAGCATTGTATGTGGTTACCGGGGATTGAACTCAGGACCTTGCGCTTGCGAGGCAGGCGCCAGAACCACTGAGCTAACCCTCCGGCCCGTCATTTATTTATTTTGATACAGGCTTTCATTAAGTCACTAAGTCGTCCAGGCTCAGCTGGAACTAGGAGGGTGCTCCTGCCTCAGCCTCCCAGGTGCTGGGATTACAGAGTCTGCACCACAACGCTTGTGTCAACATGTTCTTAATTCCCAGCTATCAAACATCAGTGCACTTCGGGCATCTTGGGTGCCCTCTTCTCCTCCCTCCCTCTCCACCGGTGCTTCAGAAGCCAGCTCTGCACCGAGGCCCGAAGCAGCACAAGCTCCTGACTGCACCCAGACGTGGGACAGCACATGCAGAACGCGTGTCCCCTCGGAGACCGAGCACTCAGCCTCCTGCCCTTTGAAGCTGGCACCGTCCCTGTGTTGCCCACCAAAGTCAGTGTCCTCTTCTTTTACTTGATCACTCAGTCAAAAACACCGTCTTTCCAGCCTAGAAAACCTCATGTATGTGCTTATTTCTACAGGAATTCCGCACCGCTTCCGTCCATTAGTGCCCATCACGTCTTCAGCTTGAGAAGCTGAACCAGCCGAGGTTCATTCACTTGACCCAAGAGGCCCGGCCTGTCCTTGCAGAGCAGGAAAAGCAGCGACTTTTACTAGGGTCACTGCTCGGGGTCTCAAGCAGTGAGCACCCTGGAGAGACGAAGCCACATCAGGCTCCACCGAGCACTGTCCGTCCTTAAACTCAGGGTCCCTGGTGAGGCGGCCATCGTGGGCACACCCACTCCAGGGCCTACGTGTCACCTCCGCGGGACCAGGGGCCGTGGAAAGTGGACACGGACCGGCATGGAGTCCGGCCACTGCTTCCCCTGTGAGTGATAGTCTCTCATCTCTGACCCAGGAGCCTGTGTCTCCAGCCAGCTTCTGGTCTCGCCGTCACGGCCCTGCACAAGGACTCACACTGTGTCACCCGGGACTTGCCATCACCTCTGGGCCCGGCTGAGCAGCCGTCACCCTGGACGGGGTGCATCCACTTCCCAGTATCTCCTGGGGGGCACTGACCAGTTCCAGGAACTGCCGTGAGATCGGAGGGATTAACTGAGTAATCATTATCTTCCTCCTCTTTTCCTTCCAAACAAAAGACCGTTGAAGGAAGTTAACTTCTTCTTTCTTTCGTTACTCATTTACTTAACGGTATATATTAACACACCGTATCAGCCTGGAATCGTGGTACATGCCCGGGACCACTGCACTCAGGAGGATGAGGCAAGAGGGTCGCAAGGAGGTCAAGGCCAGTTTGAGCTACACAGTCCAGCCCTCTCTGAAAGAAAAGAAAGAAAGAAAACACCTGTGCCAGGTACCCTACTTAACACGCACCCTCTGAGCACTGCCTGGGAGGGAGCAATAACCACCATCAAGACGAACAGCTAAGTAAACTGAGGCACAGAGGTGACAGGAGCAGGCTGCCATGTCGGATCGGGCTGTGTGGTTCCGAACCCTGCTTGGCTAGGAGTGTGATTTGAAAACATGAGAAATAGCTCATATTTTATGTAATGAATGAGGAAGGAATGGGGATTGTTTACATCTTCAAAATCCCACAGGCGGCACCACACTGGGACACCATGAAAACGTGCTGCTCAACCCAGCGGGTCGACAAGGCCATCGCTGAGTCTCGGGGCTGATGCTGACACCCAGATTTAAACCACACGACTGCTGAAATGGTATGAACACAGCACTGACCCAACGGTCCGGTGGGAAGAGCTCATCCTCTAGGATACACTGAGACAAGGGCAGGGAAACACGCTTTAAAACTACACAATAAATCAGCATAGAAGCTGCAACTGGAAAAGAACACACAATACTGACTTAGAAGGTGGAATCTCAAGCAGGGCGCGTAGTTAATCTCATCCAGTCTGCAGCCTTTCCTTCCAGCCTCTTCCACCGAGTTCCTTCATTTTTGATGTGGTCTGGCAAAGAGTCCTCCCCGAAGGACGAGTGTGTGTGTGTGTGTGTGTGTGTGTGTGTGTGTGTGTGCACGCGCACGCATGCGCGTGCGCTCGCACATGTAAAAGTTCACAGTGTGTTCACAGGAATGAAGTAGAGAGCCAGGCAGGGAGAACGGGTCGGTTTTGCACCAGGGTTCAGGTCAAGGGAGCCACTGTGTGCACAGTGGCACCCTCCACCCCAGGCCACCAGCCTGTCCGCTGCTCACATCAGGGGGACTCCAGGTCCTGACCCCAAGCCACTCGGCTTCTAGAGGCTGGTGCAGCACAGCGCCCGGTATAGACACTGAGGGTGCATCTTAGCTGCCCATGGTGCAGCCTTTCTGCTCTGCAGTGTGGGCTCCCCACCTGCCTCTCCCCAGTGCCACCTCCCTGCTCTCTCCACGCTCTCTCCTCCAGAGGCCCCGCCTGGTGCAAGATTTGCCCGTTATGCTCGGAGTAGCCTAGGTCTACGCCAGCTTGTGGGGCCAGTCCCCTAGTGAGGCCAGGACATCGTGTGCTTCTCTTGCCTCAACTTGCAGTCACTCGGCCCCCACCACCGCGCCAGCCCTGGACCTGTTTTGCTGCTGCCTCTGTGTCTGTCTCCTGGGCCTTGTTCTCCCACACAGGGCCAGGGTGGACAGAGCCTTGAAATAGGGGACCAGTTTGCCTCACCGTCCAGTCACAGCCACACTCTGCCTTGGGCTCCAAGCCCTGTCCTGTCCCTTCCTTCATCTTTCAAGCCCCACTCTCTCCGGCCCCAGAACCTTACTTGTGCTCAGGATTTGCATCCATACCTCCTGTGTCTGGAATGCTCTTTGCCCAGCTCCTAGCTGACTCCATGGCCTTCCTGTCTCACCATTGCCTCCACAGAAAGACCTTGGTTAACATGACCTGCATGTCCAGTGCTTTCTGTCCTCAACACCAGGAATGCTATTGTTTGCTCTGTGAATCCTGAACAAACAGCTCAGTGCATAGCATGTGAAGGTTGAAACTGTACTTCTTTCCTCAGGAGCACGGGTCCCCCAGTGAGCTGTTACTAGTCAGCAATGACAGAGACACAGAAATCCTGCCTCTGTCGGTTAGTTAACAAATAACAGAGCAAGTCCATCTGTCCCACTAAAAATGTTAAATATCAATGTACTTGGTATTCATTCAGAGGAAGAGAGTACAGATGTTTCATACAAACACTTGGTTTTCAGCAGAGTCTCTGTCCCAAACAGTCAACATATATGCACACAAAATACTCAAGCCACCACCAGACACACCTACCATACATTCCATTACACAGTTCTGCACTACTGTCCGTCTTTCTACACACTTGCTGTGACAGATACAGTTTTTGTGTGTGGTGGACACAATAAATAAAACACCTGAGGTGTGTTCTGTGTTCTGGCCTGAATGACCTCCCTTCGAAGTCACTTCTGTGTGATTCTCCAGGGCTGTATGCATGGTGTTTGGAGCAGGAGGCCTGGCAGGACAAGCCTTGGGCACCTTGGGGAGGAGCCTCCTGAGGACCCAGTGCTTGGCCACAGCAGGCTGCCAGGCCTCAGTTTTGGCATCTCAGAGTGCTCAGAGGCTGCAGCCTTGATCTATGAGGCCCAGGGTTCCTGGCCGGTGGGCACCTTGCTTGTTTCAAAGAGGGGAAGCAGAGGCCTAGGAGGGGAACCTCCTACCCCCAGGCCCCACCCGGCAGCTTCTGCCCCAGGTTCAGGGAGACCGCGACAGTTACAGCAAAATCCTCTCACTTCCCAACTTTTTCCTAAGAGGTGTGGACTGCAGACTTGCCCTAGGGGATGCCACAGACCCAGCTGCCCAGTCTTGCCTGTCTCTTCCACTCACACTCCCTCCCAGATCTGCAGGCCCAACCCTGGGGACGTTGCACCCCTCTTTCCCTCCCAGCCACGTCTAATCCACCTGGGACTCTGCAGGTCCCACCTTCAGACTGAACCCTGGGGTCTGGTGTACTCCTTTCCACCACCTCAGGGCAGCCTGGTGACAGCCACAGCCTCCTCAGGCTGTCTTTGCTCCTGCCTCTCAGCACAGACCTGTGTGCCAATGAGGTCTCCCCACCTCACCCATGAAGTCACCCACGGGCTTGTCCTTCCCTTGGAGGACAGTGGAGCCCAGGACCCTGACGTACAGGAGCCTCACTCCAGCTGCAGGCTCCATGCCCTTCTCCTGCACTTACCTGCCCTCTACTCTGAGAATGAGCTGCCCCACAGCCTGCTCTCCAGCAGGGCTCCCAGAAGCCTTTGCTCCACTCCCATGCTTCTCTCCTCCTTCCCCTGAAGGTGGAGTTAGAGCTGTCCCTTGCTTGATGTTTTCTTGCTGGTCCCCCATAGTTCCTTTGCACACTGGATCCCTCGCTTTAACCCCTCCCTCACTTCCTCACACGCTCTCTGTCTTGTGTAGAGCCTGCACCCTCCTCTGCCTATCCTTGCCAGGAACACTGGCTCCGGGGCACAGAGGCCATCTTGTCTTACTCAGGTTTAGACCCTGCAGAACCCAGAGGCCCACAACGGGAGACCATTGGATGCTCACTAAATGCATATCCGCAAATGGACCCTTTGTAAACCAGCAGGATTTGCAAGAACCCTACAGTTAGGCATGGGCCTAGGTCCAAGTTTGTTGTGTGCTGATATCGCTATTATTATTTGTATTCATCTATTTTTAAACTTTCATTTTCATGGTCCATGTGTGCAGTATGTTCTCTGTGGGGACTGGTGCATGCACATAGTACCCTTTATTCTTTTCACCTCCTCTTCCTCTCTTTTCCCTCCACATCCCTCCGTCTCTTGGTCCTCATCCCATCTCCAAAAGCTCCACGTCCCTGATTTCTGTCCTCTTTTGTTTTGCTCTTTAATTTATTTAGACTTTGGGTTTCTCATATAAGAGAAACCATGTGATAACTGAGCTTGTGTGACTGATTTATTTCACTTTACACTGAGGTCTCAAGGTGCATCATCGCACCCCAATATTAGCCGGAGCTCACACAGTCCTCTGTGAGGAGCAGTGAGCTCTGGTCACAGAGCACAAGCAGCCCGCAAGCTGTTTCGCCGGGTTAGAGTGAGGCACAGGCAGGATTAGCAAGTGCAGCCCGGGGGTTTCCAGGCGAAAGCTGAGCTCACTCAGCTGCGTTTCCATAAATAATCCTTCTGCAGAGGCGGGTGACCAGAGCGGATTCTCATAGCTCCCTGGACAGTCCAGTGATGTGAACTGGACAGGAAATGACAGTTTCTCTATTAATACAGCTACCAAGTCCTCGACACACCTTCACCACCGTACATGTGTCCACACGACAGATGGAAAGGGCTTGCTGCTCCTTAGTGCGGGGAGGAACATCAGGGAGGGAAGACCGACTCACCAGGATGAAGACAGTGAAAAATATGACGACAATGGCCGCCGTGATGAACAGCTTCTTGCGGGGGAACACGGCGGCGGGGAGCAGGAACACCAGTGCGAAGCAGATGGCGCCACGCAGGCCGCCATAGGCGATGATGAACTGGTCCTTGAAGGTCAGCGGGATGGTGCGGAACCAGTTGATGACCTGGGTCAGGACGAAGACTCCTGTGCAGAAAGACACACCCAGAAGGAAACAGGTGAGCCTGGCTGCTCAGTGTCCACCCATTTCCTGCGCTCCCTGTATCGTCTGAGGCCCAACCTCTTGGCCCCTGTCCGGGAGGAGGAGTCGGTGTCAGGGGCTCTGCTGTGACCTCTGCACCACAGGTGACAGCGTGCGACTGAGGAGCCAGAGGTGCCAGTCGGACTAGCAGCCAGGGGAGGAAAAGGTTACGTCAGGAAGTGGAGAGAAGAGAGAGGGAGAAGAAGATGGAGAAGGAGAAGAGGAGAAAAGAGATAAGGAGGAAGACAACGAGGAGAAGAGGAAGATGAGGAGATAAAGAAGGAAGAAGAAAAGGAAAAGAAGAAGAAAAAGAAGAAGGATATGAGAAAGGAGAAAAGGGGACCAAGGAAAGCGGAGGAGGAAAAAGAAAAGGAAGAGGACAGGGAAGGAGGTAAAGAGGGAGAATAAAGAGTGAAGGAAGAGGAAGCACAGGAAGATGAAGAATGATATGAGGGAGGAGAAGAAATGAAGAAAAAGCAGCTGCTAAAGCAAAAGGTGAGGGACAGACAGAAAGGCCCCCCCTTGTGTACATGGGGGCCGAATGTTCGCCGAGCACACAGGCTCCTCACCCAGTGCCCGCCAGATGAGGCAGAAGGCCAGCGTGAAGCAGACAAAGGCCCAGTTCCACTCGTGGTTCTTCCCCACGGTGGACACGCCCATGAAGATGAAGATGAGGGTCTCGCTGACGCTGCTCAGCATCTTCATGAAGTACTTGATGGTGGTGTAGGACTTCTGGGACACGTTTTCCTCCACATACTTGTTCATGGTCATTGCACAAGCGGTGATTCTGAGGGGAAGACACAGCTCCAATGGAGACATGGCGAGACCCCAGCCAGCATACGACACCCAGGGCCTAGGAGCTAAACTACCACATACCCTTCTGCTGTGCCCACGGCATTGCTCACTGACCCTTGAGACTTGCACATGTCCCCTGGCACCCCTGCCATCTCTGGTGGCTTCCTCAGCTCTGGGCTCCAGCCCTCCTGCTACCCCCGCCCTCCATGGCTTGCGCCCTCCTCTCAGAGCGCATGTCTATGCATCTTCCATAGTCTATAGTCCACCTCTCAGCAGCTCCAGTTATATGGATCTAAAATAAATTTGGGACCCATTATCTTCCTGTAAAATCAATTCCTTCTCCTATATGTGTTCTATTATCTAAAAATCCTGAACCATAGTATAAAGCCCTAAATCAGAAACAGGGGCCACCAGGGGCTTCCAGGGTTCCCCCCACACCCTTCAGGACTCCTCCATGTGGCTACGTGTTCGGGAGCCCCCAACCCCTTGGCATCTCTTGAACCTACTCTTCTTCTTCTTCTTCTTCTTTTTTAAACCCAGTTCGTTAGCTCTTCTCCTTCCTATTTATCCATCTACATCTGTGAAATCCAAAATGGATCTATAAGGTCTGAAAGTCCTTAAAGGAAAGAAGCTATTCTGCTTGTTTCCTTCTGTGTTTATTTCCAAAATGTTGAGATCAGAGTCCCAGATTCTATGCTCATAGTATCCGTTTGCAACCAGGAGAAAAGCCAAGTCCAGGGCTAAGGTGGACACACACCTCCCACAGGGTCAGATGGTTTCCTGTGCCCAGCCCCCAGCCTGGCACAGGCTGATGGCCTTGGCTGTATGCACTTGCCATTTTGTTTCTTCAAAATTTGAAAAAATACTCTTACAGAGCTGTAGAAAGGGGCTTTGGTGAATGTGCTGAACACAACCCCTGAAACCAGTCCCACCATTGGTCAGGCAGAGATGTAGAAGTGTCAGGCCAACAGTGACCTCAGATCCACCGGGTGAAGAGGTGAGCAGGTATTTGAGCAGAAAGGATGGGAGGCATAGATTGGTGCAGGGATACAGATGAAGGACTATAACTGTATGTCCACAGGTTTGTTTTCCTTTCTCTGTATGGGTAACAGAAGGCCCGAGGCTCTACTGTCACCAAGGCTTTTTCCTACCAGCACCACCCACCAGGGAGGACCAGCGGCCCCCAACAGCAAGCCTGTGCACATGGGGCAGCCCTAGGGCACATGAGATGCCACCGGGACGGTGCTCCAGCACACCCTGTGCTCTTCCATCCTGTGACCGTGACGTGCACAGACACCCAAGCCAGGGCCTGGTGGGGTTGTTATTGTGGTGGCTGTGTTCCTGGACTGGAAGTCAAATCCCCTCACCTTCACAAAAGGACACAAAATGACAAATAAGCCCTTGGGAAGGTGGGGTCAATACAGCTGCTCGGGAGCAGAGAAAAATAAAACCGTCCTCCCGCTCTGGAGCGTCATCTTCTAGAGCTGAGCATTTTCAGCATCACTGGTAAACTTCATTTCAGTGCTGGCTTATGGTGGGGGTGACGCTGATTCTCCCAGCTTGGAGCTTCCACCAGCGTGCCCCACAGAAGCCTGACATGTTCCAGGCAGGAGGGGCCTTTTCATCCCGCCTCATGTGAACACAGCTTGTCCTCATTCTGCGGCATCAGAGGAACACCGTCCATGCCAGAATAATGATGTACACAGACATTCTACCTCAGGAAATTCTAGTTGAATTTCTGAACTCTACAGCACCTTTTAGAATAAAACTACTAGCTTTCACATTCCCCATACTGCCTTGTGTTTAGTTCCTTGTGTTGCTGAACCACCTTTCCTCCATGTGTATCTCCTTCCTAGTCCCCACAGTTGTGAAGGTGGCTGTGGAGAGCAACTGAATGCCAACACTCCTTTTCTGGACCTGTGTTCTGGATCAACCAAGCTCTGGACCAGCCAAGCTCTGGACCAACCAGAAGATGAAAGTTAGGAGGACAGAAAGATGCCAATTCTAGCACTGAACAGTTTGTAGTCTCAGGGGAGAAGCAATCATGAAGACATTTCTGGCACTGTCACACAGGGCACATGGTGGACAGGGCAGTAGGAAGACTCCTTGGAAGTGCAGGACATGGGTGCTGGAGAAGGGGTACACCGGTCCAAAGTCTTCACTGGTAAGTGTGAGCGCACCACGCAGGAGACAGAAGACAGAAGACAGAAAGACAATCACCCCTTGGCATCCCGGGGGCCTGCTTCTAGAAGCCCTGCAAGTTCTCCTGTCAAAGGATGCTCAAGTGGTCTGCACAAAATGGTACAGCATGTTCATGAGCCTGCACACAACTACTCATATTTGCAAAACCATCTCTGGACAAATCACAGTACACAATACTACGTCAATAGTACACAATACTAGGCCAATAGTACATCAATTACACACAAAACATCATTACGACACATTGCTTAGGAAATAACAATAAAAAGTCTATAGATGTTCAGAACAGATGCCATTTCCTTTGGAGCATGTTTGACCTATGATTGCTTGAAGCTGTGAATATGGGCTCTAGGACACCAAGGCCAGACTGATCCCGAAGCAGGCAGGGCAGAGGCATCCAGAGAAGAGAGGTGGGCACATGTGGGAACACAGGGTGGCTCTGCCAGCTGGAGGACAGAGAGGCAGCTACACTGAGACCAGACAAGGAGAGAGGTTAGGGCCAGATCATGACGCTGTTTACCTAATGCTTAATAGCTCAAGCTTCATTCTACAAGCTAGAGGAGAAAATGAGATGCTACACTTTTTAAAATTAATCTCCATATTGATTTGTGTAACTATTTCTAATCTCTCTCTACCCCAGTCTCTGCTAAGAGACCCGGCTGGAAATTCTGTGAGGAAAGTGTGTTGCACACTTAGGATAGTGACCAGCACAACGTTGGTGCATTTCAATCAGCAACCTCATGATTAACAGGAATGGTGGTAGGCCGAAACGGATTTGTGTTTTAGACAGAAAAGGCTGGAGGACACACAGAGGATGGAGGGGCAGGAGGATGGAGCTCTTTTATCTCCTAGGACAGTTCATCATTTTCTTCTCAAAGCGCCTTGCAGCACCTGGCCTTGTAGACCGTCCCCAAATGTCCGTGGTTTGATGGGTGTGGGCTTCACTCTGCAGGACCACAGGGAGGGCGCATGCCCCTCCCCCACCCCATGCGTTCCACTTTGTTATTATCTTGCCTCGCTTTAACATAACTGTGGCGTGATTATCACCAATTTAGAGACAGAGCAGTAAAATCACTGTAATTAGTGGTTTTCTCTTCACCAGCAGTTGAAGTTTTCTTACCTCTCTATCACTCAAAATGCAGCATGGGCAAGAAGGAGGCTAGCTAACCCCAGCTCGCCAGAGTCTAGGGGGGAAACAGACTTTCTATTTAGAGGATCGTGCGGTGACTTTCTGAATAGGAAATTCCATAAGTGCCCTTTTCTAAGCACTCTGTGATCCCCTGAAGCGCCGGGTGACACCGCCTGCCATGGGGCCTCCTGCTCCTCCTGTCAGGCGTGTGTCGGGAGGCGCATCTGCCAGCCAGGCCTCTGCCTGCGGCGGCACCAGCAGGATCCTGGCTCACGGCGTCTGTGATGGTGGAGCCTCAGCTGGATGAGGGTGGAAGGCAAAGGCTTCTGCTATGAAGAGTACGCATAAGCCTGATTTGAATGACGGTGCCTAGGTATGAGGAGTCCGAAAATACGGCCAAGGTTTCAATTTTTAAAAACGTTGCAGTAAAAGACACATTGCCATTAACCCTTCAGGACACTTGTCCTTTCTGCAAGCAGGGTTGTCCCACTGCTCTCACCGCTGTCTGCGGCACCTCTGGTGTCCTCTCTCCCAGAGCTGACTCCAAACATTTACCCTTCGTGGTCGTTTCAATTTGGGGGAGGAGCCGGAAGTTAGGCCCTGAACGACCTGGTGAGTCAAGGGGATGGGGACACTGCGTTGCATTATTTATTGGACAGAAATCGTCACAACTTTACTGAAGAATTCAAAACACTGAGTGTGGCAGCCACAAAACGACTCATTAAAACAGATTCCAGAAATGCTGCCGAAAGTGGCAAGAATGCTGAGGGGCACCATATCTTTTCCTGTAATCAAGTTTTTACTTTTTAAACATTCATCATCATTTGAGCAGGTCCCTTGTATATGGCCTGTGTTTACATAGTAAAAAGTCTGTGGCTATTATTTGGTTCACAAATACAGTTCCTTTTGCCGTCTTAAGAGTGGTTAATTTTCTATTTTTATTCCCACATCAGGAGACTGTCCTTGGAACCTGAACTGCTTAGGGAGCTGGACTGATAGCAGCTTGCAAAATTCATTTCCTTCCACGATCTGCGCCTACATGATCTTTAAAGAATGTGGATACAGTCACAGGCAAGTGTAGCCCAAGTGACACAGTATCAGTCAAAAAGCTGTCAAATATGAAGCTGTCCTCAGGGCTCAGTGCTTGCAGTGGAGACGGCTGCTCAGAAAGCTCCTCTGCCCTGGCAAAGCCAGGCTGGGCAGTGGCAGGGCCTACTGCGAGCTCTCAGAATAAAGCACTCACTCATGTGAGCTAAGTCAATCATTCCAGGGCATGGACGCAGTATATAGGGAATCGCCTCTTCCAGGAAACCTGACAGCCAAGAGAAAGCGAGTTTGACACATGAGAAAATGCCACCGATATTTGTTTTCCAAAGCAGGACCTAGCGTAAAGCTGGGACCATCTTTCATAAGGGTCAGTGGAAACCACTGTCAACATAGGCAATGGGTGCAGCCTGTCCACTGTGGGGATCCTCCGTGTCTCCTTCACAAATACTTTTTTCTGTGTTCCAACAGCCCTGACACTGTCAGTCATGCGCACTGAGTGCAGCTGCAGCTGCCCGCAGAGGAGATGTGCAAAGGGCCACAGCTCAGCATCAGAAACGCACTGAAGCACGAGGTACTGGGCTGGGAATGTAAAAGCTCTGGAGAGGTTGGAAGGCTGGGCTAAGATCACGACAGCAGAGTGATGGAGAATCCCTGTTGGGATTGGACGTGCGCCTCGGCGGGGCTGGGGTGAGACTCTGCCCTGCCGAGCTCGGGCCGGGATACACACAGTGTCGTCAGGGCTGCTCTCGAGCTCTGGGACCTGGGCAAGTCGTTGAATCTCTGACAGCCCGAGTGGGTACCGTGGGGCAGTGTATTCTTTGGACCATGTAACTACAGACACATCTCTGGGAGAACAAATGCCCAGGAGTGTCTGAGACCACGAGAGGATCAGGGTCTCTGATGGGGGCCTGGGGTCTGCTCAGCTGAAGACTCCTTAGGTGATTCCTGACTTGGTCAGAGTTTGGAGAGAGCAGAGGGCTCAGGGGAGAGGGAAGAGCCGGAGAACAGGAGCCCCAACTGGGCCGCTTTGCTGAACAAAGGATGGTGTGGAGTTGGAGATGGCTGTGGTTCCCTCTGATCACCCTTTGCCAACTGCTCTCTTCCGGACACCTGCACCTTCCTGCCCCATCAAGTTCTCCCCGATGGGGATCCTCCGTGCCTGGAACAAAAGGCAGCTCAGGCCCAGTACTTGTAGCCCTGACCCACAGTGCCACCAACATGTTATCAGCTGCACATGACCACGGTCTTCTCATTATCTGGACCATGAAAGAGAAAAACACTGTCACTCTATTTCATCCTTTCCTGCACAAGAGAAGGGGCCACACTGTCCTTCTCCCTGCCTGGAGCTCTGTTTCTGTGTGCAACAGATTCCTTCACTTGCAGCCTTCCACTAGCTGTTTCCCCTTCCCAGAATGCCCTCTTCATCCCTGAGCTGCAGCTTTGATACCATCATTGCCCCTTCTGTCCCTCACTGTGCAGGACTGAGCCTCCCTTAATTTCACTCAGCCCAGACTCCACAAAGGTCTTCAGTTTATTACTAGTAGGAGACTCAGGCTTCTGAGTTTGTCACATGACACAGTCTGATCCAATCACAGAGCTCCAAAGTTCTGAGCCAATCACAGCCCTTCCTTAGGCATTTTTCCCACAGGAGCTGGCAGGGGAGGGCTGCTATTCTCCAATGACATGCTTACAGGTATATGCTGCTCCTTTTGTCTTCATAATTTGAAGATTAACCAGAAACAGGGAAGCCGTCACACAAAGGAAGACCAGTGACTCCCACCACCCTAAAACCAAACCATTGCCTATCTAGGATTCATATCTAGGAAGAAGAACACGCGAAGTTACACACTCCAAAGTAAGCAACCCAATGAAAAGACGGGTAGCTGAACTGAACAGATATTTCTAAAAAGAAGTGCAAAAGGCTAATCAAAACCAGCTTGAGGTCTCACCTCCTCCAAGCCAGAATGGCTGTCTTAAGAGTACCATGAAGTACAGTGAAATCAAGCAGGCTTAAATATCACATGGTTTCTCTTATGTGAAAAACTCGAAGTCTAAATAAATTAAAGAGCAAAATAAAGGATAAGAGGAAACTGTGAATAGATCTGTTATAAATTAGGAGAACAAGAGATGGAGGGAGAGGGAGAAAGGTGGTGACATCACCTTTGTGAAGATGTGTTAAGTACACGCCCCCAGTCCACACAGTGAATATGATCATTATGTACTGCAAACATGGACTTATATGATTTTTTATTTTTGAGACAGTCTCACTTTGTAGTTCAGACTGGCCCTGAGCTCACTATGTATCCCAGGCTAGCCTTGAACTCCTCATACAATTTTTAAAAGAATATAAAAATACCTACTAAGTCCTGGAAAGAATGCAGAGGAAAAGAGGCGCCAGTGTGGTAGTGGAAATGTAAACTGGAATAGCCACTATGGAAATCAGCGTGGGGACTGCTCAAAAAATGGAAAGGAAAATTCACCCTGGACCAGCTGTACCTCCCCAGGGTATATTTCTGACAGAGTTACAGACATGCCCACACTTGCAGTGCCCGATTACAATAGTTGTAGACACAGCCTAGATGCCCAGCAGCGGAAGAAGGGGTAAGGAAAATGTGGCCTACCTACACACACACCAAAAAAAAAAATGTATATTTTTTTCCAATATAGATCAGACTGGCCTCCATCCAACTCATGGCAATTCTCCTGCTTCAGTCTCTTGACTACTGGGATGAGAGTGTGCCCCACCGTGCTTGAGCCTACCAGGCCCCTTTCCTGGCTTCCTCTGGTTTGACTGAGTCCCCTCTTTAACACAGAGCCTCCTCTGTGCTGTCTGAGTAGGGCTCTGGTTACGGGGACCCCAGATGACTCAGGTTCCCACAAACAGCCCAGGACTAGTGGTGAGGGTGCCTGAGGAAGGACAGCTTCTCAACCACTTGACCAGGTCCCTTGAAAACATGACACGTGGGGCCTCCTGTGCAGCTACGGGAAGGGACAGGGCAGCAGCATGGGCACACTGAGGCCGAGGCGGTGTCCAGAGGAGCTGCACACCTTCGGGCCAGAGACCAAGGCAAAATGTCTCAGGGACCCAGCAGGCCCACTTCTCCCGCAGAGGCTGCTGGGAGGGAAACGCAGGCTGGCTTGGTCCATGTAAGGTCCTCCTCAGAGGGCCTGGCCATCCATGCAAGAAAAGCCCTGCCTCCAAGCTGAATCCCCTGCTCCTCTTCCCGCCTCACAAAGGGGCTGGAAAATTGATTTGAGCCAGGAGTGACCGTGCATACTTGTGATCCCAGCACCCTGGAGGCTGAGGCAGGAGGATCGCCTATGCAAGTCCGGATGGGTCAACCTGGGGACTAAATGAGAGCTTGTCTCAAGTGAAAATGAAGCAGGTGGGGATAGAGCTCAGTATGAAGGCCTTGGGTTCATTTCCCAGTACAGAGAGATGATTGGTTGGACGTTAACTTGTGTTTCACTTCAGTGTCACAGAGAAAATATTCTTTAAAAGAAAATAATTTTTTAGAAGCATCAATGAAATTTTTTACATTTCTGACTTACTGTCATTTTATATTTTGGCATATGCATTATTAGAAAGTAATAACATTTTCTACAGTATTCTTTAAAAAAATCGAGCTGGTGGGGATAATATTTTTAAATGAGCATGAAGAACAATCTAGAAAGCATCCCAAAAGCAAGCAGTGATGGCGAGGCAGGAGGCAGAGGAGGGAGCAGCACTGAGAGAAGGCAGGGCCCATACCAGAGAAGCTTCCGGGCCGAGCTCCACCTTGTGAGGTCAGCATCAGCCCTGGACTAAACCTGAGCGAGAAGGCAGCCAGGTTACTTAGCCCATAGCTAGTAAATCCCTGAGGATGTGCCCTGCAATCTGCTGTAGCCTTGGGGAGCCCACCCTAAGGTACTGTGTCACTGACTGTGCAGATCTGACACCTCCTTGGGCTCTGGCCACCATGACAGCTCCTTTAAGGGCCACAACAGGTCAAAAACTCCACCTCCCTACAAAGGTGCTGAGGCAAGGCTTCATGGCGGGAGCTATACCTCAGACCACACCCTCAATCCCACCACAAACCCTGGGCTCACAGCCCTCAACACCAACCCCTAGGGCTGTGAGGCTTCTCTCTGGCCCTTTGCCACCCTGTGGAGTAAATCTTGTCTTTTCCCTTACATAAATCACGGGTCCTGCTGCTGCCACTCCAGGGCAACCAGCGCAACTGTTTGTTCAGGATATCAAGAGGCTGCGCAAGACCCTCAGCCAGGTAACAGAAGCCTTATCCAGATGTGTGCAAATCTCCAGTCTCCAAATAGATCTCATAGAATCAGTTCTTGCAGTGCTGGGGATTGAAGCCATGCTAGGCGAGAGCTCTGAGTATTCTAGCACTGAACTACACTCTCATTCTGAGCGTCAGTTCTTCGTTTAGGGACAGGGTGTTAAAGCTTTCCTCTCTGAAGCACTCCCCCTCCTCTCCTACGGTCTACTCACTGAAGGACAGTCCCAGCAAAAAGGACAGCACAGGTCTCTCGTTTTAGACAGTCATCACAGAAATGTAAAGCACAGAATGTGAGGGGTTGCTCATGTGTTCTATCATGTATTCTGGCAAACTAACTCTTCTGTCTGTGCATAACTTATACTCCAATAATTCCACCTGTGCCATTAACATAGCCTACTTGATAAACCCAAGAAGAGAATCAGAAATAAGTAGAGAGATGAGGAGAAATGATTTGCTTGAAAAATCTGCCCCTAACAATCTTCAACAATGGAATGTATGATGATTACTCAGGATTTGGGGGGTTTTTCTATTCGTTTATTTACACCAAAAATCAAGTATCTTTTCTGAAGTTACTTAGAAAAAGGACCTAGAGATCTTAACATAAAGGTTCTGTTGATCCTTTTCAACACCTCTGTGGAGTAAATACAGATGAAAATGACATTGTTAATGTTGACCTCTAAGAAGATGAAAGGAAACACACGAGTTTGAATACTGAATATTGCTGATGTTTGCACATTCAGTTCACAAGGAATACAAATCCCTGACCCCGATGGACCGCTGTAAAGGGTTTGCTCATCGCTGCAGAGGTCCTAGCTACAGGGCAAGCTCTGCTCTTGGGCCGAGTTTGAAGACATGTGTGCAAAACCCCAGAGGGCTGTGCATGGGCTCCGTGTGGAATGCTCTTCATGCAGCATCGCCACCGTTTATGCAGAGAAAGTGCTTCTTTTCCTTTTTCCTGTGTTTTAAGTTCTATTTTTTCTTTTCTTTTATTAAAGGAGATACGACTTATTTCAAGTCTCCAAATAGCAACAGCTTGGGGTGAGCTGTATGGTACAGCGCTGTCTCACAAAAAAGCAGAATAGGAATGGTGTGCTGTGTATAATTTCCTCTTTTCCTAGGCACTGGCTACGTCATAAAGAAAAGCTAGTGAGTTAATTTTCATTCTATATTTTCTAACTCGTGCTAGCTAAGTAGCAGTACCTAATCAATATAGAAATTACTAATAAGATATTTTACAATCCTTTTTTTCCTAAGTCTTAAGGAAAAACCTCCAGTATATTTTACTCTTAGGAGACAACAGGGTGACCATCTATATCCCCAGTGCACACAAGCTACATGTGACCCCTGGCTACCATATTGGTCAGGACAAGATGACATAGGTGCCATTAGCTTCTCCTTCACAGAACCAAGGGAATGTTACACTTCAGCCCCTGATTCTATTAAATTAAAAAGATTAAATCATACAGATACATGAAAGTAACTTCATAAATTACTTACATGACCCCACGTTAAAGTTTGTCAATCCAAATTCCCTCCTGTCTTTTCTAATCTTATACTGCACTTCAGGCAGATTTATACAAAGGAAAAGAAAAGATAATACTAAGTTGGTTGCCTGTTTGGTTTTACTTTTTCCTGAAGGTGTCCAGAGAATTAAGGGACCCACGTTATTATTGTGCTGACCTTGAATGTCCCCCAGAGCTACTTATGCCAAGCTTGACCCCTGGGCAGTGCTGTTGGGAGGTGGGGTCAAGTGGAAGGGAGTCAGGCCCCTGGAGGTGACCCCATGGAGCCTCTTTCTCTCTCACTTCTTGGCCCCCATCAGATAAAAGTTGACCCCAGCACGTGTTCCTCAGCAATGATGTTCATCACCAGGACCCAAACCAGCAGGCCTGACTTCAATGCCTCTGAAGCCATGAGCCTGAACAGACCTCTCCTCCATTTAAGTCTGTGATCTCGGGCATTGTGTCTCAGTGACCAAAGCTGACTAACAGGTATACCTTGATTTTCTATTAGCTAATTTCCTGCCTGTCTATCTACTGTTTAGCCTTTGTCTTTGGATAGTCACAGAGGATTTTAAGGCCTCAGGTCTGTGCAGTCAGAATTACCGATGAAGGCATAACCATAATTAAAAGTAAATTATCATCCTCCAGAGTGAGGGAAGGAGCACAGGAAGGAGTAGGGTGTGGAGGCACAGCTTGTAGGCCCCTGTCCTTCTGCTCACCTCCATCTGCTCATAGTCACACTTCAAAAAGCCAGTTTGAAGCTCAAGTGACTTCATGCGTTTTAAAGTACAACAAACATGATTCTTTGTATGCGTTATGAATGTCCTACACTGTCTTGTGCCTTACTTTTACAGATTTTTGAGAACACTAGGAACAGGGCCTAGTGGTACCGGCGCCTCTGTGAGCAAAAGGAGATGAACACATGCCCTTGGATCTTGAGGACATCAGGACCTTACATGTCCCAGCATGTGGACAGGAGAGACAGGCAGAAGGCGGAGCCTCTGTGTCATGGAGGAACCTGGTCTCCCAGGACAGCAGCACCCCTCACTAAACCGACACAGGGCCGATTCTCAAAACCTTTCTAATCTTGCTCCTCCCTCTTCAAAACTCATGCCAATCAACAGATCCTCAGTCACTCTATAGAGATTAAATCCTGTTCTGCATCAAGACTGTCTTCGAGGATGTTCGCCCATCATCTTCACCCCCTGGAGTTCCCACCAAAGTACCCCCCTTTCTCATGCCAACAATTCTCCTCCACCACTGGGTTCGGTAAAAAAGCTACCAGGTGGCAAACAGAGGTAAGCTTTCCTGTTTCCCTTAGAGTTGTTAGTAGATGAGCACTGTCGAGTCTAGAAAGGAAAACAGGAAGGAAAGAGAACAGGATCTCCCCTGTCCCTGCAGGGACCACCTGGCCCATGAGCTGGACCCGCCCATAGACGTCACCTCTGACACAGGCCCTCCTCTCAGGTTTTCATTTAAGTCTCTTCTTTGAAGGTTCTGGTTTTTCATTTTTCAGGGGCCAGAACTGGCCTTTTCTCTGAGACCCAGAGTCCAGGTGTCACTAGCCACCGAGTGCCACGCAGTTGTGTTTCTGTCAATCTAGCTTTGATTTACACACTCATAAAACAAGACAACTAACCATTATTTCCTACCCTTTTTACCATAACTCTTCTAGAATAATCCATATAACTGAGAATTGTTTAGAAAGTACTTTGAGGAAAGAAAGACTAATATATTATTAATCCATTGAAGCAAAACCAAGAAACACTGGCATCTGCTCTCCCCTCTGAAGGAGGAAGCGACTGATTTTGAAATTCAGGTGGCACATGAAAGAGCTCAGCATGTGCGGGGAGCTGAGAGCTGCTCTGGAGGTGGAAAGTGTCTCCCTGGAGCGTGTGCCCCTGAGGACAGTGCCTCAGGAACCACGCAAGACACAGTGAGGCCCCAGGGGTACTGTTGTGAGGAGGGGGAAGAAACTCCCACACGCTCAAGTCTCCCAGAGTCACTGAGGCATCGGAGGGAGACCTCAGGGAAGAGAAGCAAAGTGGGGAGACACCCCTGACTCGCACGGGGCCACCAGTGCTTCCTCCCTGAGCACTTCTCCGACTGTGAGGTCCAAACACGAGCTGAGACAGGAACTTCTAAAAACGGCAAGCACCCATGAGGGCCGTCTCCCTGGCGTGCAAGTGCTTGGTATAGGCCTATGCAAAGGTTATCGTCTGGGGGGACACAGAGACTTCCTCTTTATCTCAGGGCTAGTGTCGTGGGCTCCAGCCCAGAAGCCCCAGCACCACATGTGCATGTGGACAAGCATGCACACACACACACACACACACACACACACACACATTCCCTACTACACCAAAATGAGGAGAAAAAATACTGAAAAGTAGAGAATTTCATCTTCCCTCTGAATGTTTGGCTTTAAAACTTTTCTAAACACACTAAAACATGAATAGGATTAACTCCTTAACACAATTAGGTTTTAAGGGGGTATCTCTCCAAATGCTTCATAAGACAGAGACACAAGGACGTTTCTTTTTATTTGGACTCTTTCATTAACTACCTGCTCATGATGTGATCTTGTTCTGGGACAGATTGTCCAAAAGTCCACCTAAGGCAAAGCTCGCAGACAGTGATCTACAGGCCTGGAAGGCAATAGGAGGCAGAAGGGAGATGGAGGGGAGAGGGGAAGGAAGAAAGTGGGGGAGGAGACAGCAGGCAAAGCTCAGGCACACCTCATTATGCAGTTATGCAAATCTGCCAGAGCTGCCAGCCTTCTGCGGGCACCTGCTCTTCTCTGCCCACTTTCCTTTCTGGTCACTGCCCTTTCCCTCCAGTGAAGAAACCACTTAGCATGCTCATGCTCAGCACCTGAAGGGTCTTCACTCCCATTAACCTTAAAATTTGTTTGTTTATTTAATTGAATTCTTTACTGGTACATTTTACATACAGCTCACAATCACTCAACACTGGGGAATTTGTACCAGTATATGACACAAGTTAATTCTCATTTTTATCTGTATCCCTACCCACCCTACAACCCCCACCCCCTATATACATGTGCTTTCTTTTCCTTTTTAAATCATAGTTATTCTTTCCCCTCATTACTTTCCCCTACTACTTTCCATTTGAGTATTACCTTATTTCACAAAATCTAACATACATTCTAGAACTCATTTATATTTATATCTACAGGTTGTCATACCAGAGAAAAGATAATATATTTACATACCTGTGTAAGCAATTAGCATGAGGTACAATAGGAATTTCTAAACTCAGTATAGTTGGAGCCCAGAAAGATTACCAGTCGTGTAAAAGACACATGTGGATGGCCGGGCGTGGTGGCTCACGCCTGTAATCCCAGCACTCGGGAGGCAGAGGCAGGAGGACTGCTGAGTTCGAGGCTTGCCTGGACTACATAGTGAGCTCAGAGCCAGCCTGAACTACAAAGTGAGACCCTGTCTCAAAAAGGAAAAAAAAAAAAAAAGACACATGTGGATGTGCAAACTTAATAGCATCATTAAACTGTTCCTAGGACCAGTGTTCTCGAGATAAGTGCGGTAATAACAACTCGGTGCACACACAGTCATTTGCACCACGGAGAAGCAGAGAAGCACTGTCGAGGGCAGCTGAGTGACTTGATTTGGAGACTGGGGCTCACTTCTAGAAGACCCGCCCACCCTGCGGCGAAGATCCGGCCCTGCAGCTCTGTCCTGGGTGGGTAAGGGGGTCCACAAGGTAACTCAGAGGGCAAGCTTGCCTCTCTGGTCGCGTCTCAAAGGAGAGCGCCTTCACTGTCTGGGCGCACACTCTGGACAGTGGCAATATCAGCTTAAATACGAAGAAGGAATTTCCCCTGGGTTGTGAAATAAATGCTCACAGGGAACTTGGAAATAAAGGTTATGTTCATCATCTACTTGCAAACTGTAGCCAAGGATCAAAACTATGTAGCTCTGTCTGTTTCCTGTTTCAGAATTCCCAGCATAGCGTGAGGATACCCAAGCCCACATCTTGACAAAAGGCCTCCCGACTCAGTGGACCTTTCCGGTTCACCCCCATTCCAGACGCACGACCCCTCTACGGAGCATCTCCGGGAGGACGGCCCCTGTTTTAGTTCCCTCAAGTGCGCATGGTCAGCAGCGCGTCAGACACTCCCGCTGGGCAATGCCAGGCTCCACGCAAACTGTTGTAAACAGCCTGCTGCCAGGCGAGGCACCCAGTGCCACCTCTACTCCCCGCAAGACCTTGGAACAGGCTGATCCCACATTTTCAATGACACTACTCTCGGAAGCTGGAAGTTGTACAGATGATATGAATAGTAACCAGGAGGACACGGAACGTTTCTTTACTGGGTCACGCTGGATTAATGTGCAGCTTTATTTAGGTTCTCTGGGCAACTGAAAACCACCAGGCTCTAAGCCTCGGCTTTCCTGACATTGACCTCCACTCTTCTTGCCCGGGGCCTCTCACGTCCTTCACCACAACCCTCAACTGCTCGCTCTGATATAAAACAGCCCGTGTGAGGCAGGAAACAAGACAATGTAGCCTTTCCTCAGGGCATCACTGCCAACCTGCTGGGACAGAACACATCGGGGTATCAATGCCTATATTTCCAGAGCAAAACTCGGTACTGTGTTTAGCAGGTCCTACGGTGCGGCCCAGGGAGCTGCAGATCTACAGCATCAGGGAAACACGATAACAAGTAGGCCTCTCCTTAGGCCATTGCTAAGGATTTCTCCCCCACCCCAGAGGGAGGTGACCATAGTGGAATCGCCTTGTTTGGGGAAGCCCCTGGGTAGAGTCCCCTTGAGGTACTTTTGGAGAATTTTCTCAGGCTGTCTGTCAGTGAATGATACACTGTGTCTTTAATGAAGAAATGAATAAACAATTTTCTGCCTTGTAGTCAGAGCTCAATATCTCAAAAAATATTGGACTAAAATTACATAATCACACCTCTTACTGATTGATTTCGGCTTTGAATAACTATAAGCTATTCTCCGCAGTCTTATCTGTTGGATAAATATTTCTGCCACTATAACTCAAGTGCATATCAATAAGCAAGTGCAGAGCGGCCTGGGGAGTGTGGGCGATACAGCCTCCCACATGGGACACAGTGATTGGGAGGAGGCTCAGTAAATCCTGGTGTCTGCCGAAGAATCCCTCCCACAGTCCACTGTCACATTTCTTGGGAAAACCAAGAGGTAACTTTTAGACAGCTTTTATCTTAGCACTGAATCATATTTCCCATGAGTGTGATAGATGTTTTTCTTTCTTTATCACAAAGGTAAGAACACTCTATTTTTAGTTGTTCTCAGAATAAGAAACTTAGTCTTTCCTATCATGTATTCAATTTTATTACCGTAGCTAGAGCGCAGGACTCAGGAACAGATGTACCAAAGGCCTTAGCCAAGAAATACTCACGCCATGATGCCAGACAGGTGAAACATTTCAGCCGTGATGTAGGACAGATAGCTGTACAGGAAGACAAAGAGCGGCTCGATCACACGGATGTTGTGTGTGAAGCGGGTGGTAAAGGCTGCGATGAATCCCAGGAAGACGCCGATCAGCACCCCGCCGATTCCTACAACAAAGAAGTTGGCGATCCCTGCAAACACATCAATGGTCTCGATGGTTTTCATCTGGCAGAAGGATTTGAACAAGTTGTACAGGACCTGTGGGAGAAAAAAGTATCAAGCCCCTGCACCTGCCACGTTCATCTGAACTCCCTGCCATTTCCATTCCAAAGGGGACATTACTTCCAGGGACCCACGTGTCTGACCAGTGGCAGTCACTGTGTGATTAAAAACGGAAAGTATTTCCAAAAGGAATGGAGAGACTTTAAGGTTATTATCTTTTCCCTAAAACACTGTTTTCTAGGTGGCACCCGAAAGTTCATGAAATATTTGTCACAATCCAGCACATGCTACTCAAACTGCCATCATTCAGGAAGCCGTGTGCCACACAGGTAGCCAGGGCTCCAGGGGGTGTATCTACAAGGTCCCATGAGACCCCTGATGAAGCCTTCTGCTTCCCACTCTGTTGCTGCCCACTCATGGCCTCCCTACATATACATGCAGTGGGATAAGAGATCTAAAGGAATTTTCTTGAAGCAAAGCACTGCTCGTGTGTGTGTGTAGTGTGCACGTGTATGTGTGCATATGTGTGCTGGAATTTCACACACATCTTATGCATATAAAGTAATGAGACTATACTGTTGCCAAGCTTTTCTTACTGTCCTGGTTTATCTAAGGGCTGAAGAACACGCTGTGCCCACTAATAGCGTCCAAGCTGCCACCTTGTTTCCCCACAAAGCAAATCAAGGACAAGGCAACTCCTTTCAGTGTGACATTTACAACTCTGAGAGCACCCGGATCTTCAGGATCGCCAAGTGACCCGGGCACTGGAGACGAGGCTGTGCTACACCTTCCTTGGGATTCCGGAAAAAAGTCACAATCAGTCCAATCCATCCAAGGTCAAATGTCAAAACTGATCCAGTCTGCCCAAGGTCAAATGGTACAAAATAGCAATGTTAGTGTCAGAAAGCAGCCTCTAGCCTGGTCACAGGATTCATGGCCTCCCCACGGGCACATGAGTGAGACCCTCCTATGACCACCCCAGTTCCTGGCAAAGGCTCCTCCATCTCTCTCTGATGACCTGTGGTCATTTTTAGAACTTCCACATTATGGGTTTTGTGAACTTTTTTCATCTTTTCTTCTGGATTGTAGACTCTTTAGATTCGACTACATCTCATTATAGTTTATGTCTTCCATGTAGATTAGTATATAAAAACAATGTATTTGTTTTGCAAAAATATCAAACAGTTCCTTAGACATCAGCAGGCATTTGCTTTCTCCTAATTATATCTTCACACTCAAGAGTACCTGGAATCCTACTAGTCAACAAAGACATCGGAAGAAAATAAAACAAGAGACTCTACCCTTGAGGAATGAACTGTTCTGAAGGTGACGTCTGACAGAGGCCAAACAAGAAGAAACTGCTTCCCAGGAGCGGCCTGCTCGCCTACCTGAGCCAGCTGAGGACCTTCCAATTTCTGGAAGAAGATCAGGGATGCGCTATGAACACCTCTGCCTCTGAGCTTGGCCAGAGCCAAGGGTGATGGCCACCAGCACCTCAGGGGAAGGGTAGGAGACAAGGTGCCCAGAACCTTTTGGAATGGTC